>CACVCL010034938.1:0-10918 GCA_902729485.2 Mus minutoides
GGAAATGTGTCAAATGTGAACATAATTATGGAGATGTGAACTCATGTTCTCTTATTAACAACCAAAATTGGAGAAGAAGCTGTTTAAACAAAAGGCCTTTGATGATAAAAGTGTAAAGCAAAATACAATAGGTTCTCTCATTCTGTCTCAAGGCTGTAAACGTTAACCACAGTTAAATGTTTATGAAATGCTTCTCTCTGACAAAGAGCGTCTAGGGTAAACAATGAGAAACCAAAGCTTGTTTGCCTGGTTTTGAAGAAGAGAGTGCATAGAAGTCTAGGTTTCTTCAGACTTGGAATTTCAATCCTTCATTCGGTTTGTACAGCTACACAGTTATCAATCAACACAATGCTGATTTTCTAGACTTTGACATGAACCATTATAAACCATTTGTATATTCCTTGACGTGTTGAGTGTCTCCCAGGTATGGATGTAGCAGGACTTTGTGTTTTGTTCCCTGGAATATAAAAACAAGTGATTGGCCCTGGGGCTGTCAGTGATTATTGCTGTAGGAAGCCATTGTATTAAATACAGTCCTTTGGAAATGACAACGACTTGAGATTTTCCTCTAGGGTTCTAAAAAATAGATTCACTGTATCCTATATTCATGATAGAAGACAGCGACAGAATGCCAGCAAAGACATTTCCATCACAGGACATAAATGTCTCATTCACACAATCTGCACACCTCCTCCTCATGTGCAGCTGACCATAAGGATCTGTGTTGTTATCTGAATTTATGTTTGAGTCTGGGTGTAAGACCGCTGATGTACGAATGAGGAGGACACATGGTATCCCAGGATGTATGCTTTTCTTCTTTGTCCTCAGGACACCCCAGGAACATCTAAGACTACTTGGATAGCAGGAAATAGATAGTGGGGAATGATGTTGAACTTTTCCCTGCTGGTCTCAGTAGCTCTGGTTCTCTCATTGTAACTTTTATCATTGAATACAAGCAAATTATTATAAATATAACTTTTACTCACCTGATATAATTGTCATCTCCAAGATTTACTGCCTTAGTCTGGTATCCTAGGGCTAGACCTGGAGGCTTCTAGCCTGTGTACAATCTAATCGAGGCCTAGAATGATTTTAGACTCTGAGACTTACTGCTGGAAAAGCTCACCCTTTCTAGTTCACTGTGAGATCTGGCTCGCCTGTTTGACAGAACTGTTCTGGCTGAAACTCCTCTCTATGCCTGATTCAGTCTGGCTTCTCTCAGCTTCTCCTGAATTGCTATGCTTAGTCTGAGACTAACACTGGAAACATATTCTAATCTTCTGTTGCTTATCACTCTCTGGTTCATTCTGTCTTCACCAGTGTCTAGCTTGTTCTATCTCTGGAAACTGCCTCTTCCTCCTCTTCCTCCTCCTTCTTTTTCCTCTTCCTCTTTCTTTTTCGTCTTCCTCTTTCTTCTTCTCCCTCTCATCTCTTCTTCTTCTTCTTCTTCTTCTTCTTCTTCTTCTTCTTCTTCTTCTTCTTCTTCTTCTTCTTCTTCTTCTTCTTCTTCTTCTTCTTCTTCTTCTTCTTCTGTGCTCTCTTAAATAGCCTGTTTCCTGTCTTTTCTTGAGAGAATTTGGCATATCCTATACTGTCAAATCTTTCTCTGATTCATCACTGTCTGCCACTCAACTAGACATCACTTTCAAATGTGGGTGCTTCCTTCTACAAACTACCTTAGCTTTCATTGCTTGGGATTAAAGTGTGGGCTAAGCACTGAGCCACACCACAACTAGAAACAGGTTTTTTTATATTGTTTTTGTTTTTAAATAACCCAATCTCAGGGTTCACAGTGTGACCAAATATCCTGTAAGAGATGATTCACAACTTTGTTCTCCTCTATCCTCCCCTTTGAATTTTAGACAGCACATCCACCTTCTTACTCAACAATACCATTTAGATTGTGCAAAGGCTTCTCAATATAAAGGTATCACCCAAACTGATGAATCAGCCTTTAACTCAAAGCCAAGTCTCCTAGTTTTGTATGCCAATCAATGGTACCACATTCATCTGCCTATATAAGACAGAATCCCAGGAGTCATTATCTATATTACACCCTATTTCTCTTGCTATCCTCAATTGGTTCCCCTCGCCCCAAATCTGCCAATTTAGCTTCTTTTTTAAAAATCTCACCAAACCTTACATTCTTACATGCCAAACCATCAAATGACCAGCATCTGTCATCTGGCCAACTACATGGCCTTCCAACTCATTCCATACCTCCACTCTCCAATTTCTTCATCATATGCTAAACTTAACAGTGTATTAAAACTATACATAGCCCCTACTGGCCACCATTTCCCAGAATTGGTATGCTAAAAGAAATCTGATCTCACAAATGTTATTGGAGGTCTCCTCTGGTCTATGTGACCCTCTCCAACTTCATTTCCCTCCACTCGACCTGTTACAACTACTTGGTGTTTCAGTCTTTCTGATCTTTCATACTTCCTCCAGCCATAGCCTCCTCACAAAACATCTCTCTCATCTAAGATACTCTCCTAGTCTCCTCTTCAGGATCTAGGTGGCTACTGCTTATCTTTCATATGTTGGTCTTTCCCTAGTCTCATAACTAATTGAAGTCAACGTTCCCACCAGGAGTAGTCCATTCCTTCCACATTTCTATTCCTTAGAACAACAGTCAGCTTTAGGTACCTCTGCATATTTGTTTTGCTCTGCTTTTTGCTCCTCTAAAAACCTTCCCAGCATCCAAATTCTCAGGGACTACCACGTGCTACCCCTGAGATCTAACCGCAAGGAGATATGTCATGGGATCTTCATGACTCTTGACACAGGTATTTATGTAAATGCACAGGGTTTTGAGGACTAATCCGGAGGCCTTTTGAGAAGAAGACAACTTGCACTCCTTTTATACTACCCTCCAAGTACATACTTTAAGAAAACTGAAACAAGGACCTATATAGCATCCTTCTGCCTTGTCCTTTCTAGGGCTTATCAAGTTAGGTGGAAAATGTGAAACGTATGTGGCATGGGGTCAAGTACATGTGTTCTGCTTGCTGTGTTCTCACTTTGCCCCTTGAACCTCTGCATGAGTTATCTTTTTCTGCTTGGCAGTTCTATTATGCCCCCCCTTCTTTTCTAGAGCTGTAGAGTGGAAATATTGCTATCTTCATTTCCATTTCAAACACAAGACTCTTTTCTCGAAGGAAATGTTCACAAGCTAGTCTCTCGCCAACTTGCTGTTTCTTGGAGCACTCTGTTTTCATTGGGTGAAAGACAGGCTGTGTCTGTCATCTGTGTTAGATTTTTCTTCCATCACGGCGTTCTAGGTTGTTTTTGTAGTGGCAGCAATTACTTAGGGAGAGCATGCTATCTGGAAGGCTAGATGTAGGTTGTGGTATTGAGGAGCCCAGAACCAGTGGCCAAACCTACCAGGGTACTTTTCCTGAACAAAACAAGTCGGACTGCATGAGTGTGTTAAAGAATCTTCTGTATCTCTAGCAACACTGTGGCAAGAGAGTCAGCATAAATTCAATATGCTGCTATAAGATAGATGCCACAAACTAAAACCCACAATAAAAATGAGTGGCTTTGCAGGCTCCATAAGGGATTGTCAGGAGGAAGAATCATAGCTATTAAAAAATTATGGAAAAAGCATAGACATTAATTTTGCATGTCGTACATTACTGTGTTTACAATGTGTTATGTTTTAGATAAAAGTCTAAAAAAGATTACTCCTACTTTGTATACAGCTTAGTTTCACTGAACTCCTCGAGGGGGAAAAGGAGAAAATAATCAAATAAATATGTTTGTGCACAAGGAAAAATAATTTGGTGGCCAAAAGAACAATTTATCAGGTTGGAAGTTACTCTCTGGAGATAGAGTTTTTGTGAAATTAAGGTTTTCTTTCTTCTGCTACAGGACGTCTTTGATCTGCCTTCATGTCATGTGTGGAGACGCTTAGCATCAGGAAAAGCATAGAACCATTAAAAGCCACGAATCCTAAAACAAAACATGTGTAAAATGTCAGTAATCCAAGACTTTTTAAAAAATACCTAATGCAGTCCAAATCAAAGCAGTCTGCCATATCATTAAATTTAAGAGAAAAATGGCAAAAACACTCTTTCCGTGTTCCTTATTAAGAGGACTTAATATCCCATCTTTTGGGAATCTGAGTACAGATGATAAATGTGTTGGGGTAGGGGGAGTATTGTCTCTGAACCTCATGTGTTTCATTACAAAAATTTAAATGTTAGCATATAGACTCTCTCCTGAGACATAAACTCTCAATGGTCCAAGATATCAAGCTTTAGACCCATTACAAAACCCTCCCCTCCCCTATTTTGAAGTATTTTTATAAGTAGAAATTTGTACTTTTATGACAAAATTATTTGGTTACTAGAAAAATGTGAACATTTCTTTTATTTGAAATATGAGAAAAAGTTTCAATATGTTTTAGCTTAATTTGTTTCAGAAGGAAAGTGAGAAAATGGTGATGTCACTGCTTAGGCAAAGGAGGAGGATGGAGAGGGTCAAAGGGCAGTGAGCATCAGTGAATGAAGGTGAAGGTCCGGTGTGTTACCCATATCACCCACACCTTCTGGATGCATTGCAATGCCTACTTGTATTAATCCCCAAGCTTCTTACAGTCTGCCCTTACCCTATGCTCCATCTTCTCATTCCAAAGGTGAGCCAGAAGCTTTGTACAACTTTCTGTGAGATCTACAATGGACATCCAGTCTAAAGCCCATTGCAAGGTAGTACATCTTCACCAAGCACATGGCATGGGCTTCAAAACCACCAACCAAAGTGTATCCATGGTGGGGGGGGGGACTCATAGCTCTAGCCTATGTAGCAAAGGATTGCGTTATTGGGCATCACTGGGAGGGGTGCTACTTGGCCCTATTATGTTATTGATCTTGGGGCTACCACCTATGCTCCAACAATCCAGGTTTGATTCTTCATCCTCAAGGAGTCAACTACAAGAGCCAAAATAACGGTAAAAAGTGGAGAAAGGGGATTTTCTCTTTCAATGTGGCTTCATTGTGGGTAGGGAGACAAAGAGACACCACTACCAACTCAAATCCATCTCCTAGGTTATAGAATGAGAGTAAACCTTAAACAGAAGATATGAAATATCCAAAACTGAGCAGTCTGGTTAAGGTCTGGCCCACTGCTTACCTCTGTCTCAGCTCCAATCTTGTCCTATAAGGTCAGTAGACAATTTGTGAATCTTTGTTCAGGAGACAAAACTCTCTTCTGGTTGGCCCATGGAGGTAGACATTCTCTTCTCCAAGCAAGAGAGCCCCAGTGTAGGGGAATGGCAAGACAGGGAAGTGGGAGTGGGTGGGTTGGTGAGCAGGAGGAGGGGAGATGGAATAGGAGGTTTTCAGAGGAGAAAGCAGGAAAGGGAATAACATTTGAAATGTAGATAAAGAAAATATCTGAGAGAGGGAGAGAGAGAGAGAGAGAGAGAGAGAGAGAGAGAGAGAGAGAGAGAGAGAGAGTCCAGGAAAAATTCTAACTTCTTGAGGTCCATCTTTGAATAGTCTGACAGCAAAAGATAGAGTTTGGGTGTTTCTAGAACGCATTATCCATTTCTCCTAGCAGAGTGGTTACAATGGAATCTGCATCTAGTTACACAGACTGGATGTTTTAAATCTATTCTCATTACTTCCCTTTATATTTTCTGCTTTTAATCAAGTCCTTTCAGTGCAGTGTAAGCTAGCTTTGAACTCCATGTCCTCCTGTGTGCACTTCTCCAGTCCCAGTAATATAAGGGGATACCAAAACACAGGGCCTAGAATCCATTCTAGAAACAACACCCCACCCCTTCCTTATGTTCAGCTCTTTCTCTCTGGCATGACAGTTTTAAACTGTTTGTTTGTATGAACTCTATTTTGAGATGGACCTTCATTACTTAGCTCAGATAAAAATTTAAATAATTCAATGGCGATCAGTTCTCTTTACTTACATAGGTGTTATGATTGGTAACATTTTTTTCTTGGTTTTTCGAGACAGGGTTTCTCTGTGTAGCTCTTGCTGTCCTGGAACTCACTTTATAGACCAGGCTGGCCTTGAACTCAGAAATCTACCTACCTCTGCCTCCTGAGTGCTGGGATTAAAGGCATACACCTTCTCCTCCTACCTTTCTCTTTACTTGAAGCACGAGTCTTCTCTGTTTGCACAGCCATATATAAAGTCATCACGCCATTCCAAAGACATCGGACAAGGTATGAATACACAGCTCGTTCTGATCTACACTAGGGAACTACAAAATACAAGAGAGATGGAGAGCGAAAGAAAGAAAAAGCCACGGAATGAGCGCATAGAGAAGATTCGTCACTGCCTAACTCCCATCTGAGCTTCAGGGTCATTTTTATGGATCTTCAAAACAGAACTGAGCTCCACTGAGCTCCAGACCTGCTTGTTTCAGAAAACAAAACAAAACAAAACAAAACAAAACAAAACAAAACAAAACAAAACAAAACTGTCCTTATCGAAGAAATAGGTGTGTGTGTGTGTGTGTGTGTGTGTGTGTGTGTGTGTGTGTGTGTAATGTCGAAGTTCCAGCAGGAAAAAGGATTCATTACAAATGGAGAGACTGGAAAATCTTCTAAAGGGTTATGGGCAAATGAAGGAAAGAAACAAGAGATTATGCAGGTCCCAATGCAGAGGGAGGGAGGAGGGGGCCTCTAAGTAGCTATCATCTATGGACCAGGGGTCCCTATAGACATGTCCCTATAGATGGTTTAGGAAGCCTGTGCAATTGGACCTATGTAAATACGGTGTGAGAGCAGACAGGGTTCAAGGAAGAAATAGACCATGCCCTTTTCTTCTCCACTCTTATCCTGTACCCTTTTCTCCCGTTGGCTGATCCAGTTAGAGCCAGCTGGTAAGAAAGCCTGAAATCTGCGATGCACAAGAGTGAGCCGTGCAGACACTGTGTGACAGATGAGGGCAGAGAATGACATCTGTAGACAAGGGAGGACACAGCACGGACTTTCTATTTTTTTCCATGGGAGAAAGTATCTCCATTTATGGGCACTTTTGCATCCCTACCAAGGGAGGAATGTAAAATGTCAACAATTCTGAAGTCCTAGAGAAATGTGGTTGATAATATCCCTATAGTAAGTTTTGTCACAAAGATGGGTTAAATCCAAGCATGATGGGTCATTTTGTAATCACAGCCCAAGAGAAGTAGAGGCAGGAGGATCAGGAAGACCAGGAAGTGCAAGGCTAGTCAACTAAATAGGAAGTTCTAGGCCAGTCTGGGCAAAGTGAAGCCTGTCTCACCAAAACATTTAATAAAACAAAACAACAATAACAACGGAAAGCAGGTCTAGTCACACAAGCAAAGCACCAACATTGTGCTTTGTATTGTGTTGAGGATAAAACTTGAGAACAGTCCCATTTTATGCAACTATTTGACCGAGTCACCACTTTACCGTCAAAGTGAAGAGATCTTTGGGGGGAAATGGATTGATTTAATCAAAAATGAAGAACTCAAGGATGACTATCAAAAGCACAATATGGTGAAATTAATCTCAAGAGGGGAAATGGCAACTTGACATCTGTGATCATCTGTTACAGAACAATGCTAATCCTCCGAAGTTGTCTGAATCCAAATGGCTGACACCTATGAAGGGACTAAGATATTTGATGAAAGGGAATTGAGCTGACAGATGGAAACAGATTGTTAATCAAACATTCTGATAAAAGGAAGGCCATCTGATCTAATCCTAAGGGTCCTTGAAAATAGAAATGGGAGGCAGAAGACAGGTCAAAGTAAGGTCACATATGGTCTTCAGAGATGCTCATACTGGATTTCAGGGTTGAGAAGGGGAGACGTGAATCAAGAATTGTGGATACTCTGGAATCTGGAAAGCAAAGGTAGCATATTATGATCTGGAATTTCTGAACAAGATTTCAAAACTGGAAGCAACGAGACTCATCCCAGTGAGACCGAATCAGATTGCTGGCCCTTTATAGACCTGTTCTGATTATAAACCATAAGTGCCTATGCTATAAGCTATTAAGTCTGAGGCAATATTTTTATACCAGCAACAGAAAATTTATGCAGTATCTTTATGAATAAGACTGGACCAACAATCCTAGTATTTAAAAGAAATTGAAAATATTATTGAGTTCCCCAACACCAGCCTCACTAAAGATATGAATGGGTTTTATGACAGGGGAGACTAATTTTTAAACATACTTATTTCTCTACAACTCTGTGTGTGTGTGTGTGTGTGTGTGTGTGTGTGTGTGTGTGTGTATGAGAGAGAGAGAGAGAGAGAGAGAGAGAGAGAGAGAGAGAGAGAGAGAGGGAGGGAGGGAGAGAGAGAGAGAAAACAAGCATGTGGATAATTTGTGGGAGTGGGTTCTCCTCACCACATGGGTCCCAGGCATTGGACACTGAACTCAGATCATTTTGGGGCAGACATTTTTACTCACTGATCCTCCTTTTCAGCCCAATATACCTCATTTCTAGTGCACAAGACTTCTCTAACAATCCAATCAGCTGAATTTTAAGGAAGTTGGTTAAAAATGTTTTCCCACTGCTTATGAGACACAATTTCCGGAAATCCATCAGTTAAATAAGACCTTTTTGTCCAAAATTAATTATGTATTGCTATTCATTTGTTGCTTGGGATAGAGACAGACAGCACATGTTTATAAACTTTTATGTAAAATATAAAGAAAGTGAATCTCTACCATATTCCTTTAGTGAGAGCAGCGTAGGCTATCATGACAAAGATGGCTGTATACGTGCCATGACTGTCTGTGCTGGATCAATGTGCTCACTATTTTGCCTGAAAGCACTAGTCATTTTAATGATACTTGCAGAAAAAGCTGTTTAAAGTCTTTTCCTACTGCAGTCAGCTTAAGGATTCCTGTAGGAGGGCTTTTCTTCCTATGCCAAGGCAAGAAAGTAGGCTTGTTGCTAGAGACTACTATTACTACTGATTCTAAGAGAATCACTAAGAAATAAGTACTCACAAAGAATCTGGACCACTGTTGACCTTTGGCCCCCCAGCTCACATGGCCTGTCTGCAATTTACCAGTGAAAGCAGGAAGCACTTGACCCAGAGAATGTGGGAATGTGCGTGAGCAAGTGTGGAAGATGCAGGTATATCTTAGCATGAATTAAAACCTAATTACTCGGGGCTGGTGAGATGGCTCAGCGGGTAAGAGCACCCGACTGCTCTTCCGAAGGTGATAAGTTCAAATCCCAGCATCCACATGGTGGCTCACAACCATCCGTAACGAAATCTGGCGCCCTCTTCTGGAGTGTCTGAAGACAGCTACAGTGTACTTACATATAATAAAATAAAATAAAATAAATCTTTAAAAAAAACTTAATTACTCTAAAGCTCCTCAAAACAAAGATGCTTGAAAAATGCAGTCTAGCTGCCTGCGTGTCAGAGAGAGAGAGAGAGAGAGAGAGAGAGAGAGATCAAATTTGGAGACCTTTAAGAGTTTTCCACTGCATATCTAACAAAACAGTTGGAAAAACCTTCTTCTGTCTACCTTTGGGTCAACCCAAAGAATCTTTCAATAATGATTAGTTTAATTTTTTCTAGTACTATGTTAGTAAGGCCATTATTGGACACTGGGTTGCCACTGTAAACTGATTCATTTCTGGTTTTACTCCAGTGCCTACCACATAGCTTTGTGATAATTAAGAGTAGCTATATACATTGTGGTTGTTGACCTTGGCATGGCTGATAATAGGCTGCAATGCAGTTTTAAAATTGCTGCAACACTTCCATGGCCATTATTTAATGTGGAGTGGAAAAGATGCAAAACACGCAATCAAGATTAGAAGAAACGTCGGAAACCAAGACCCAAGTAATTAATAACGATGAGGAAAACTGTTCCAATAGAATATGGTGTTCTTAGTAATGGACTGAGAACAAGTTCCTAAACCAGCTGAAACCAGAAAGCTGTACCTTTGAAGGTTTTTAAACTGAACCTTGTAGAAAAGATCTCTTCTTTCTGGTCATGGAACCATAAGGACAGAATTGCTTCAAGCACGAGCATTCTCTATGGAGGAAGCCGGGCAAAGCAAGGCTAACATCCAGAAAATAGCAAAATGGGGAGAGGCACCAGGTGGCCTCGCTGCTGCCCTCTTTGTTTTAGGGCGTTTCCATCCTGGGGAACCATTTCTTCAGTTTGCTTCCAGGTAATCTACTTTGTACCTTAACTACCTCAAGTTGAATTTTGTTGCTTCTAACTACAGTGTCCAAACTAATGCAATATGCATGTAATATTTTTGAGCCTGTGGCATGTTTCAAAGAAATATCCTTTCAAACATTCTTTGCTATAGAGGATAAGCATCTACTTTCACAAAAGAAAGAAAAAAAAATAAAAGACAAACAATCCAGTAGACAGATCTACTGAGAAGAAAGTCACTTCTAAAGAAAGGAACCAGAAAATTAGAAATTGCCTCAGGACAATCCTAAGTGATTGCTAGTGATTGTTAGGGTTGAGATAACTCTTTATTCTCCAGGTTAATAATATGGAAACTATGACAAAGAAACTAAGCTGGAGGTTTTAACTGTCATTTTATAGAGTTTTTAATATATGGAAGAATAGATTTCAGGTCCTGTGTCGCTTACTTCTGACTAGGTTTCTGCAAACATGACTAAAATGGCCAATGGCACAAAGCAAACTAGAAAAATGAAAAGAATGGATAATTTACATACTGAAAAGCTAATCCCAGATGACCCCTTACGAATGGAGAGAGGATTATTTAAGTTTTCCAAGGCAACAGTCTAGAGAGGAAGAAAGAAAAGCAGAGGTCTGTGCTAACATTTGGGCATAATTAGGCAGCGGAATATGTAATTAAACCAACAACAATGTAGATTATTCCATAGCATCTAAACTTTTCTCGTTGGTGGCCAAAGTAAAAATGCTGCCACATTAAACATGTAACTCGGAGAGACCACCAACA
>CACVCL010034939.1:0-10898 GCA_902729485.2 Mus minutoides
CCTCTCTAAGTTTTTCCTCTTTAAATGCTTCTACTTGTTTATCTGCGTTTTCCTGTATTTCCTTCTTGTAGTCCTCCATCATCATCATGACGAGTGACTTTATATCCATGTCCTGTTTTTCTGGTGTGCTGTTGTATCTAGGACTTGATGGGGTGGGTGAGTTTGGATCTGGTGATGCCAAGTACCCTTGGATTCTGTTACTTCTGTTCTTACGCTTACCTCCTGCCATCTCTAACCAAGGAGACCTGGTGTTGGTGCAGGCCAGAAGGGAGAGTCTGAAATGGTCTGGGCCTTTATCTCTGTCCTGGCTGGTGACTCAGGTCGCACGGGATTGGGCAGGAACAGATGCTGTGTTCAGCTGCTCACCTGTGGTCCCAAGACAGGCTGGGGGGTCCCGCAGAGAGTGCGCAGAGCCCGCTCCCGAGACCTGGGCTGGTGCGGGCGCACAGGACCAGACCGGAAGGGGAAGGGAGAGTCCGTCCTGGGCCGGGCCTCTAACTCTGTCCTGGCTGGTGACTCAGGTCGCACGGGATTGGGCAGGAACAGATGCTGCGTTCAGCTGTTCACCTGTGGTCCCAAGACAACCTGGGGGGTCCCGCGGAGAGTGCCGGATATTTTTATTTAACACAATTATGTTCATTTTCACTTATGTTGTCTCCAGTGACAACATTTCAATTTTCAAAAGTGGCTAGTGCACAGTATTTCTTTTTATACACATCCATTAAAAAAATCATCAGTTACAGTTGGGAGAGGGACTGAGGGCCCAAAAAGGGCAGTTACTCCCTGGGAAGACTAACAGAGTCCACTAACCTGGACCCTTTGGACTCCCTGAGGATGAATCACTAACCAAAGAGTGAGCACTGGCTGGACCTAGGCTCCTGCACATATACAGCAGTTTGGTTTTCACGTGGGTCTCTCAACAACTGGAGCAGGAGCTATCTCTGAACCTGTTGCCTGCCTGCCTGTGGATGCCCCTAAATGGACTGCCTTGTCTGGCCTCAGTGTGAGGGGATGTGCCTAGTCCTGGGGCAACTTATTGTGCAGGGGGCCAGGGGGAGGTTCGTGTGGGGGAGTAACACCTTGAGGGGAGGGTGGAATAGGGGAGGACTTGCCTGAGGAGGGGTGCTGGGAGGAGAGGAAAGGCTGATTTTGGGTTGTAAAGTGAATAAATAAATAAATAAAAAAGTAAAAACAAAAACAAAACAAAACAACCCATCAGTTGATGAGAGGGTATTTCCATTTCTTGATTTTGATTAAAATGCTAAATAAACACCCAGGAGCATCTGTCTCTTTGAGTTATTGATTTATTTCTTTTTGTATACCTACAGTGTGAGTGAAAAATATATATGATAGTTGTATTTTTAATTTTTAGGAGCTGTTTACACATTGGCTTAAGAAAACCGTATTCAAATACTCCCCTTTCCTCCGTCCTTGGCAGCATATTTAATCTTATTTTATTTTATTTTATTTTATTTTATTTTTTGTATGTATGTGGCACTGGAGAGAAAACTTACAACTTTCTACAACAACAACAACAACAACAACAACAAAACATTTTATTTGCCTTTAGAATTAATCTTGTTTTTTTATTTTTTGAGAAAGAATTTCATAGTTTTTGTTTTTTTCTTTCGTTTTCTTTTCATATATATATATATATATATATATATATATATATATATATATGAACCAATATATATATATATATATATATATATATATATATATATTGGTTTTTCAAGACAGGGTTTCTCTATGTAGCCCTGGCTTTTCTGGAACTAACTTTGTAGAACTGGCTAACCTTGAACTCACAGGTCTGTCTGCCCCTGTCTCCTGAGTGCTGAGATTAAAGGCTACCACCTTGTTTATTATGATTATTTTAGGGTTGTAAAGATAATCTTTTTTTTTCAAATTTTTATTAGATATTTTCTTCATTTACATTTCACATGTTATCCTGAAAGTCCCCTAAACACTCCCACATCCCCCGCCCTGCTCCCCTACCCACCCATTCCCACATATTGGCCCTGGCATGCCCCTGTACTGGGGCATATAAAGTTTGCATGGCCAATGGGCCTCTCTTCCCAATGATGGCCAACTAGGCCAAAAGATAATCTTTATTATTAAAAGAATAAAGAAAAGTCAAGGCATCTTTTTATACTACTAGCGAATATTATTTTTAAGCAGTCTTCTTTAATTTTTATAGACCTGACAATAAACATATTTATAATTGCAGAAAATATTAATAAAAATATTTAGACTTTCATCACATTAAGCATAGAATAGAATTTGTGTTATTTCTATCTTAAATACAAAAGTTTCCAATTGTTACATTTGGCCAGAGGGTGTTACTGTTTTGTTGTCAGAGATAAAAACTTTAAAAAAAAAAAAGCTTTTCAAGGACACATTGTTTGCAGTGTTATTTTTTTCCACATTTTTTATTAGAGAATTTCTTCGTTTACATTTCAAGTGTTATCCCAAAAGTCCCCTATACCCTCCCCTCACCCTGATCCCCTACCCTCCCACTCCCACTATTTGGCCCTGGCATTCCCCTGTATTAGGGCATATAAACATTGCTAGACCAAGGGCCTTTCTTCCCAATAATGACCAACTAGGCTATCTTCTAATACATATGCAGCTAGAGACATGAGCTCTGGAGGTTCTGGTTAGTTCATATTGTTGTTGCATCTATAGGGTTGCAGACCCCTACAGCTCTTGGGTACTCTCTCTAGCTCCTACATTGGGGACCCTGTGTTCTGTCCTATAGATGACTGTGAGCATCCACTTCTGTATTTGTCAGGGACTGTCAAAGCCTCACAGGAGACAGCTATATCAGAGTCCTTTCAGCAATATCCTGCTGGTGTATGCAGTAGTGTCTGCATTTGGTGGCTGATTATGTGTTGAACCACCTGGGTGGGGCATTCTCTGGATGGCCCATCCTTTCATTTTAGCTCCAAACTTTGTCTCTACACCTCCTTCCATGTATATTTTATTCCCTATTCTAGGCAGGAATGAAGTATCCACGCGTTGGTCTTTCTTGATTTTCTTGTGTTTTGGAAATTGTATCTTGGGTATTCTAGGTTTCTGGGCTAATATCCACTTATCAGTGAGTGCATATCAAGTGACTTCTTTTGTGATTGGGTTACCTCACTCAGGATGATATCCTCCAGATACATCCATTTGCTCAAGAATTTCATAAATTCATTGTTTTTAATAGCTGAGTAGTACTCCATTGTGTAAATGTACCACATTTTCTGTATCCATTCCTCTGTTGAGGGACATCTGGGTTCTTTCCAGCTTCTGGCTATTTTATTATGATTTTTAAAAAAATGTTTTTATTTATTGTTTGAGAACATACTGTATTTTGTTCTTATTTTTTCCCCTCCACAACTTTTCACAGATCCTACCTTCCTCCTTTTCCACCCAACTTTATACTCTTTCTTTTTCTTAAACAGCCAAACCAAACCAAATCCAAACAGTGAGCACTGGGCCTGCTGTGGAATGTGGTTGCTGTACTTACTTTTACTAGGTTGGAGAAAATGGATTTAATAGATTCTTGGCTAGGGCAAGTATTTCATGCCCACTTCCTCTCATCTATGGTAGGATTTTGTCTGGCTTGAACTTGTTCAGGTCTAGGGTATGCTATAACATTCTCTATGAGTTCATATGTACATCTGCCCTAATATCTTTGGAAATAATTTAAAGAAAAAATATAGCCATCTTTATAGAATCGTCTGGTATCTTCTTATACTTTGAGCTGAAGGTGATTTGGACTATGGTAGCTAGGTTTTAGGGGCAATAATATTGGAGACTATTCTTACAATATTTTGACAAAAAAAAAGGTGTGTCTTTTTTTTTTTCTTGTCTTAAGAGTTTCCCCGAGGTCAGATTGAAGAGTTTTATATTGATGTCCTTGGCAGAGGAGATTTCAAGAGAGTCTATTATTGATTGCTTCACATGTTTATTAGTGATTATTTTTATTTTTATTTTTCATTTTTTTGAGACAAGGTTTCTCTGTGTAGCCCTGGCTGTCCTGGAAGTCACTTTGTAGACCAGGCTAACCTCGAACTCAGAAATCCTTCTGCCTCTGCCTCCCAAGTGCTGGGATTAAAAGTGTGCACCACCACCGCCTGGCTAGTGATTACTTTTATAAACCACAATGAAAAGAGCAAGTAAGGTAAAGAGAAATATGTAAAGTTTGAGGAGAAAAGGAACACTAGTGTCTTAGGGTTTCCATTGCTATGAAGAGACACTGTGACCAAGGCAACACTTATAAAGGACAACATTTAATTGGGGTTTGCTTACAGTTTCAGAGGTTTCAGTTCATTATCATTATGGTAGGAAGGAAGGCAGTATCTGGGCAGACATGGTGCTGGAAAAGGAGCGGAGAGTTCTGCATCTTGATCTGAAGGCAGGTAGAAAGAGACTGTCATTAACACAGGGTGGAGCCTGAGCATAGGAGGCCTGAAAGCCCACTCATGAAGTGATACACTTTCTCTAACAAAGCCATACTTCCTGCAACAAGGCCACACCCCCTAATAATTACACTCTTTATGGCAAAGTATTCAAACACATGCATTTATGGGGGAGGGGGCTCAAACCTATTCAAACCACCACGTTCCACTCCTTGGCCTCATAGGCTTATAGTCATAACAATGCAAAATTCTTTAGTTCAACTTCAAAAATCTTCAGTGATTATCACAGTCTCAACAATGTTTAAAAGTCCAAAGTTCAAAGTCTCTTCTGAGATTAATGCAATCTCCTAACAGTAATTCCCTATAAAATCAAAATAAAAAAGCAGGTCACATACTTCCCACATACTTCCTTTGTAGCACACAGCTTGTCTTCTAGGCTTCGGCTGCCTGTACTCCACTGCTGCTGCTGTTCTTGGTGGTCATCTCATGGTACTGGCATCTCCAAAATGCTGCGTTGTTCCTATATGAATATATGTCTTAGTCAGGGCTTCTATTCCTGAATAAACATCATGACGAAGAAGCAAGTTGGGGAGGAAATGGTTTTATTCAGCTTACAATGTTGCTATTCATAGCCATTGCTATTCATCAGCAAAGAAAGTCAGGACTGGAACTCAAGCAGGTCAGGAAGCAGGAGCTGATGCAGAAACCATGGAGAGATATTCTTTACTGGCTTGCTTCCCCTGGCTTGCTCAGTCTGCTCTCTTATAGAACCCAAGACTACCAGCCCAGAGATGGTCCCACCCACAAGGGGACCTCCCCACTTGATCATTAATTGAGAAAATGTCTTACAGCCGGATCTCATGGAGGCATTTCCCCAACTGAAGCTCCTTTCTCTGTGATAACTCCAGCCTGTGTCAAGTTGACACAAAACTAGCCAGTACAATTGACCCCTTGTCAACTTGACACACAAACACATCTCTAGTAAGCCCCAACCTTTAGTTCTTATTCATCCCCAAGATCTAAATAACTTTAAAAGTCCCACAGTCTTTGCAAATTCTTAAAATTTCAATCTCTCTTAAAATCCGAAGTCTTTACAATTAAAAGTCTCTTAACTGTGGGTTCCACTAAAACACTTCCTTCAAGAGGGAAAAATACCAGGGCACAGTCACAATCAAAAGCAAAAATTAAATTCCAACTGTTCAATGTCTGGGATCCAACTCATGATCTTCTGGGCTCCTCCAAGGGCTTAGGTCACTTCTCCAGCCCTGTCCTTTGTAGCACACAGCTTGTCTTCTAGGCTTCGGCTGCCTGTACTCCACTGCTGCTGCTGTTCTTGGTGGTCATCTCATGGTACTGGCATCTCCAAAATGCTGCGTTGTTCCTAGGCTTCAACAATAGCCTCTCATAGGCTCTCATAGGCTCTCTTCATGGTGCCATGCTTCAACTCCTTTGCATGATCCCTTCAGTCCTGGGCCATCAATTGCAACTGGGGGTGCACCTTCACCAATGGCCTTCCATGGCCTCTCACAGTGCCAAGCCTCAGCTGCTCTGTGTGACCCCTTTATGCCTTCAAAACCAGTACCACCTGGGTGACTCTTACACATTACCAAGTCCAGCCACAGCACAAGTTACAACCTTGGCTATCTCTGGAACACAGCCTCTGTGCTCTCAGAAAACACTTCCCAGAAGATGTCACCTCAATGATGCTGGTATCTTCTTAATCACTGCTAATTTCTTAGGTCCAGCTAACCAGCATCAATAGTCCCAGCAAAGGTTTTGCTTTAGTAGTTCTGGTATCTTGTTAATCACAGCTGATTCTTCAGCCTCAGCTAACCAGAACCACAGAATCTTCACAATCAAAATATGGCCCTGAAAAGAGTCTTTAATCTTCCCTCTGAAATTTCACAAGCCAGGCCTCCATCTTCTGCACTGTTCTCAACATTATCTTCCAAGCTCTTACACAACATCCCACAGAGCTCTTAACACCGAATGGATCTTCTAGCCCAAAGTTCCAGTTTCCACAGTCCTGCCCAATACATGGTCATGTTGTCACAGGAATACCCCACTATGCTGGTACCAATTTGTCTTAGGGTTTCTATTCCTGCACAAACATCATGACCAAGAAGCAAGTTGGGTAGGAAAGGGTTTATTTGACTTATACTTCCATACTGCTGTTCATCACCAAGGAAGTAAGGACTGGAAGTCAAGCAGGTCAGGAAGCAGGAGCTGATAAAGAGGCTATGGAGGGATGTTCTTTTCTTTTTTTTTTCTTCCAATTTTTATTAGGTATTTTCTTCATTTACATTCCAAATGCTATCCTGAAAGTCCCCTATACTGTATCCATCCCCCGCTCGGCTCCCCTACCCACCCACTCACACATCTTGGCCCTGGTGTTCTCCTGTACTGGGGCATATAAGGTTTGCCTAACTAAGGGGCTCTCTTATAGAACCAAGACTACTAGCCCAGAGATGGCACCACCCACAAGGGGACCTCCCCTCTTGATCACTAATTGAGAAAATGCCTTACAGGTGGATCTCGTGGAGACATTTCCCCAACTGAAGCTCCTTTCTCTGTGATAACTCCAGCCTGTGTCAAGATGACACAAAACTAGGCAGAAATATATATATATATATATATATATATATATATATATATATATATATATATATATATATTCCACAATGTCATAGTGAGAAAATACTGGACCAAAGCAAGACTAAAACAAGCAAGCTTGGCAAACTCCAACCTCTGCATCTCCATGTCTGATATCCAACTTCTTTCAGCTTTGTTGATTAAAACAAACTTTATTTCTCTTGTGCTGGTTCCACTCTCTGTTAGTAGCTTTCCTTGGTAGGTGTTCCAAAGCTCTCGCATCTCTAACATTTTGGGGTCTCTAAGGCAACTTCAACTTCACAGCTTCTTGTTCCAATATCTGGGATCCACACATGATATTCTGGGCTCCTCCAAATGACTTGGGGGTAACTTTAATTTTTTCAAATCTTATTTTTAATGGTGTTTCTTTGCTTTAACTTCCCTTTTAGCCCACCAGAGGTAGTGGGAAAGGAAGGATACAGAAGTGGACCTGTTTAGAGAGGTTCTTTGGAGCAACTCCCATCTGTGTTGCCTGAAATCAGCAGTTTGTTCACAGGCTAGCAGTGTCAGCTCTATCTACTTGAAAATACTTTATGGATATATCAGCTGTCCAGTTTGGTAGAGTTGGGATAGCAAACATGAATCAGTAGCTGTGACACTACTTAGCAGAGAGAGCCAGGCCTCAGCCTCTGCAGAAGTCAGCAGGAAGGATCAGGAGGAGCGCCAGAAGTTCTTTGCTCTGCCTGTCATAGTGAAGCGAAGTAGCAAAGATGTGAGACCCACAAGCATTGCACAGCTAGTTCTATAAGGAAGCCTAGCTCGGCCTCTGTCACTGTCCATTTAGAGTCCCTTTATACTCTCTCCAAACATCTCCACAGGTCTTGCCTCAGCACTGTGTCTGTCTCAGCTGATGTCACTCTGCCAACCCGCCCGAGTCACAGAAGTAGCAAGAAACTGCAGCACACCACCAGAAGGTTTTTGGTGAGATTCTATCCATGGAGTTCCAAAAAAATGCAGCTCAACTATGCAATTTTAGGCTAACCCATACATGCATGTTGTTAGCAAAGAATTCTTTATCACATGTCCTTTCATGTGCTTGCTTTAGTAGAACATTTTCTCTCCTGTGTCTGCTTCAGTGAAACGTTCCTTTGTGAGTCTGCCTTAGCCTTTCACACCTGTGTCCACTTTAACAAAATGTTCCTTCATGTGTTTGTTCCAGGGAAATTCCATACAACAGAACTGACTTTCCAAAGAATCCTTAAAGTTTCCACTTCACTTGGGTCACTTCTCCATCTCTGCCCCCTGTAGCACTCTAGGCACTGGTTGACATCATTCCACTGCTGCTGCTGTTCTTGGTGGTCATCCCATAGTTCCTGGGGGCTTATGGTCTATTCCTGGAGCTGGTGCCTTATGGCCTTCTTTTTTGAAATCAAGTCTGGTCTTTAAATGGAGAAAAATGAGGTTTATATTGTCCTTTCATTAAGGCTATCAGTTATTCTCTACAACCTGACACCATTTACTTATGTCATCAGACTTGGAGAAATTGATCTGGTGCTCAACTGGAAGTTTCATTCCTGCCTACTGACTAGCATTCATGGTGATGGACTGTACTTTGTACTGTACTAGAGGAGAAAAGTGATTGCCAGTATCAGTCAGTTACAAACCCTGTAACCTACAAGAACAACCTGCCTACAGATATACTGATATAATAGTGACACAGGTATTACCAGAGCATTTCTGATTGGATGTAAGGCACAGTCCTTGAATAGAAATCTATACCCTACACTTTCAAAATGGCCAAGAACCAGAGGCTAGATGGGTCAGGAGCACTCAGGAAAAATGCACTACTCTTATTCTCCTAAAGGAACATGACAATAAAAGACTTCTGATAACACATTGCTTTACCCATAGAGCTGTGTATCTTTCAACCCTCATCAGAGAAGCTTCTTGTGAGAGTTAATAGAGAGACTCACATATGGATGGTGTACAGATCACTTGAGATTTTAGATCACTCAGTCCTAAATGGGATGTCTTTATCAACCCTCCCCCTGTCAAGGCTCAGGGCTCTATGTGTAATCAAGGCCTAAAGACTGTAAAAGCCAGAGTTGATGAATGATTCCAAGGAAATACAGTCATTTAGATATAACAGGACTGATATACATATGAACTCACAGAAACGGTGATAGTACTCACAAGATCTTCACAGGTTCAAACCAGAACCCCCTCTGTTGGGGTCCACTGCCCGCAGTGGATGGGGTTCCTAGAGGAATGGCCCGAAGCTGAAATGAGATTAAGGGACATGGGGGAAGAAAGAAGATCTCCAAGGCTACATGGTTGCTGCTCAGAACGGCTGTTTAATGGTGGACAAGCATTTGGGGATAAAGGAAGGGAAGGTGCTCTGGAGTTTGGCGGGAAGTCTGAGATATTGTGAGATCTCGCAGGTTCGCGCAGGTGGGCTGGTCGTAAGTGGGCTGGGCCGAGCTGCCGGTAAGCTGGGCGGAGCCGGGGGACCTGGGAGACCCGGAAAAACAGACTGCAGGTGTCACCGGGCTATCAAGCCTAATTAATAAGACAATGGATGCCGCCAGGGTGTGGCTTCTCGCGTCGGCTCAGGTCTTAGCACCAGCTATGCTGATGGAAAAGGAGACTCCACACCTCTCAAAAAAATTCTATAACAGAGGAGGAAGTGGACATAAAATCCCACCATTAACCAAGAAACTGTTTGTAATTGATACCTACTGGAAAGGAAAAATCGCTTTTCTTGGATAGTTTTATGTCAGCTTGAAAGCTAGAGTTATCTGAAAGGAGGGAATCTCAAGAGACTGCCTCCATAACATCTGGCTATAGGGTGCTCTTCTAATTAGAGATTGATGGGATAGGGCCCAAACCATTGTGGGTGGTGCCACCCCTGGGATGGTTGTCCTAGGTTCTATAAGAAAGAAGCCTGAGCAAGCCATAGGGAACAAGCCAGGGAGCAGCACCCCTTCATTTCATTGTTTCTGTATCAGCTCTTGGCTGTGGTTCCTAATGGGTTTGAGTTCCTATCCTGGATTCATTCAATGATGCATTACAATGTGAAAGTGTAAGCCAAACAACCCTTTTCTTCCCAACTTGCTTTTTTGTCATGGGTTTTCATTGCAGCAGTAGAAACCCTTACTAACAAATCACTTTTCTCCAATAGACTATTACTGCGTATCTATCAACCACATTCCAGGGGCCAGTCCCAGGAGTAGTTAGCCAACATAAAATGGACTCCATTTATTTTCGTGTATGTGTTTTTTGTTTTGTTTTAGTATTTATTAGTTTATTAATTTTTTGCTTGTTTATTTTGATCTTTGTTTTTGGAAGGAGTTGAAAGGGGGAAGAGAATATGATTAAAAAACATAGTCTTAAACAAATCACACTAAAAAAAAAAGAAATACTAGAAACAGACACTTAGTATTTTTTTCTTAAAAAAGGTTTCTGTATACAAATTCTAGAGGATCTACATGGACAGGGGATGGTCTTTGTGCAAAAGATAGACAGATAGATAGATAGCATGCATATATACATACATACATACGTACATACATACATACATACATACATACGAGGAGGAGAGAGGGAGAATAAGAGAGAGAGAATTTTCTTTAGGTGTATTGTTCCTGGTAGGATGAGCCCACACCAAGAAGTGTATGGGAAGCACAAATTGGAGTTGATGGGTTAGTAAAACAAAACAAAACAAAACAAAACAAAACAAAACAAAAAACATGGATTTATGGGAAGAAGGATGTGGGAGTGAATGTAGGTGTGTCTTAGTTAGGGTTTTACTGCTGTGAACAGACACCAAGACTGAGAAAACTCTTATAAGAACAACATTTAATTGGGGGCTGGCTTACAGGTTCAGAGTTTTAGTCT
>CACVCL010034940.1:0-10881 GCA_902729485.2 Mus minutoides
TGTCTTAGGGTTTCTATTCCTGCACAAACATCATGACCAAGAAGCAGTTGGGGAGGAAAGGGTTTATTCGGCTTACACTTCCATACAGCTGTTCATCACCAAGGAAGTCAGGACTGGAACTCAAGCAGGTCAGGAAGCAGGAGCTGATGCAGAAGCCATGGAGGGATGTTCCTTACTGGCTTGCTTCCCCTGGCATGCTCAGCCTGCTCTCTTATAGAACCCAAGACTGCCCAGAGATGATCCCACCCACAAGGGGCCTTTCCCCCTTGATCACTAATTGAGAAAATACCCCACAGCTGGACCTCATGGAGGCATTTCCCCAACTGAAGCTCCTTTCTCTGTGGTAACTCCAGCTGTGTCAAGTTGACACAAAAACTAGCCAGTACAGAGACGTGACTGATGTTTTTACACCAGAACATCTACCTTCCCCACCGCAGCCTCCTGCAAAACTCTCACCATGTTCCCAAGCAGGTGTGAGGCCCCTTTCCAACAAAGAGCATCCCACGTGTACACTGTACATTTTCTTCCAACACTGACTCTTGGTGAGCACTTTATCTGACTCTTGCATTGTATAGCTCTTGTGGACCAGGCTATACAATGCAACCAGGAGCATTTTCCACTCTTTCCCACAAACCTTCAGAAGTGAGATGGGCAGATCCTATCCACGGAGGCATCTGAGGTCATCAAACACACATAAGCAGGAAGGGGTAAGGTAACCGCTAGGGAATATGGGACAGGTAGGTGGACACTCTTGTTTGTTGTGTGAAGCTTCGGTCTTTCCTCTATTAGTTGCCAATACAGCACTGTGTCTTTAAAAGGGACTAAGTGGGTTCTCAGCACACTGTGTGTGTGTGTATGTGTGTGCGCGTGTCCGTGCACACGTGCTGCTGTGCCTGTGTGCACAGTACATCTGTATGGATGGCTGTCTCTTCTGCCCCGTCTTCAGGTTGTCTTGTGTTTGGGTTATATATTTGCATGTGTGTTTGCATGTGTATGCAAGAGTGTGTGTGCATAAGCATGTGCATGTGCTGGAGCACATGTGTGTGCATGGGGAAAGCCTGAAGTTGATCCCTCTCCACTTTATTCACTGAGGTAGGTAGGCTCTCTCATTTAAACTCAGAATCAATGGCTGGATGCTTGGTCAGATAACAGGCACCTGGATTTAAAGAGTTGAAATGGTTAAAAACGCCACATTTCCTTCTGCTTCCAAGAGTCCCCCCTCCCTGACTGCCCCCTCACCCACCCCAGGCACTGCCCTGCCCTGCCCTGTGCCTGTGCTATATATTCTGGTTGTTGTAGTCAGGCCTCTGCTTACAAGACCTGAAACCCTTTGTCCCTGCAGAGAGAAGTGAGGAGCCGGTGTTCTCTTGAGAAAAGTCCAATTCCCCTCCTTACCATGGTGTGGGTTTTTAGGATGGCTTGGAGGAAGGGGTGCCCCACCCCTCTGTCCTCTTTTCTTGCCTCGTTCTGTTTGCATCCACAGGGAGAAAAACACTCTCACCTGGTCCAGGCCTGCACCTCAGCCAAGTCATCCTAGAACACTCTAGCCTATCTCAAGGCTGACATGAAACATCTGATTCGCCCAAGAAGCATAAGGTCAGCCCATCTGCCCAGAGACCTCACTTCTACTTCAGTGTGATAAGTGGACAGGGATCTTTAAATGAGTGTTTATAAATAGTCCCTTCAGCTTGGGGCTGAAGGCTAGAGTTTATTTTATTTTATTTTATTTTATTTTATTTCATTTTTCTTATTGTTTACTCCAACCAGAGATACTGGATTTGAACCGAAGAGAATGTAAGGGAAAGGAGTCTGACATGCTGAACTCTCTGGATTCCCTGACGCTCCTCCAGTGGTGATGGCTCAGTCCCCCAGCACCAAGCTGTGACAAGCTCAAGATGGCTCATTTTCCTTCATTTGCATATTTATATTTTGTTTAGATGGTTCTGGTAAATGAAAGGTGTGACAGCTTCCCCTCTGGTGGCAACTTTGGCAAGGCTAGAGAAGGCTAAGTTTCTTCACTGGTGTGACTTCTTCATGGCTGTGTCAAGAATACTGGAAAGAGCCGGGGACAACAGGGCCACAGCACCATTTACCCATGGTAATAATAACTGTGGTTCTTCTTCTTCTGGGGTTGCTACACTCCTTGTTGTCTTTAAATATCTGTTAGGGGTTTCGACTCCATTTCAGACCATATTGTTCCTAGATAAAATACATGGAGAACTTTAGATTTATAATAAGATTTAAAAGAGTACTACATCAACCCTCTATGCTGTTTTGTCTACTTCTCTGTGGTGATCCCAGAGATACCACTTGCCTTGTTCTGCCTGGGCCACACCCACTCCATTAGGCCAACCCTCATGGCCATAAGCTCTCATTCACCTACCCCATGTTGACTTCCTTCCTTCTTCTTCTCTCTCCATCCTTTTGGTTTCTACTTCAGACCTGAAGCCTAACAACCTTCGCTCTTCCCCCTTTCTTCCGCCTAGCCCAGGCTGTAGGCATCTTTATTAACCAATTGGGGATAACTTGGGGGGCAAAGTTCACAAAGTATCTTTTGGGGGCCAGCATTTAGCATTTAAATACATAGCAGCATCCAGCCATCACCCTACAAAGGAGTGCTCTCTGAAAACTAGGCTCTGACTTGGGTAACTCTAGACAGACTCCAGATTCTTGAGACGATTTAGCTCACCCTAGGATGATGAAGTGTATTTCCTTCTGGGCCTGGGGGCACCTCACTGTCAAGTCTATCCTCCTGGAAATTTCCTCCAGGTAAGTCCTAACCCATAGTAGTCTCTCTGTTCTGGTGACCACTTCTATTCCACATGTACTCTGGGGCCACAGAGAATAAGAGGAACTGCCTAGAAGTGGGTGGGCTCAATGAGTCCATGGATGAACCCTGAAATTCAGCATCTTCAGTATTACTCCTTGGCAAAAGTCATGAATGGTGAATTTTAATATCAGAGGGGCTGGGGAGTGGGAGGGCTGGACTCTGGCATACATATTGGGCCATCATCCAACACTGTTATGTCTGTACTATATTGTTAATACTGTATGGCTGTACTGCACTGTACTGACAATGTGCCCTGTATAACATATAATTGATACAGAGGTTACTGCTCACACTTCCATGCCTCTGTTCCTATGTGTTTCATGTGGGATTACTTGATATTTCTCATTGTATATATCCATGACCTCCCAAGGCATAGTCTTTAACCATGGTCATGTATCCATTAGAACCTGAAACCATGGAATAAAACTCCATATTTCTCGCTCATGAATACACAGGTAGATCCCTTGTTTGGAACCAAGGGAGGAGGTCCCTGATCTCCCTCTCTATGCATTCATCAAACTCCAGAGCAGGACTTGACTCCCAAAGCCCACCTAGTCCTCAGAAATAGCAGTCAGGCTTCAAAGGTCTTTTCCCCTTGAAGGTCTTTCTTTCTTTCTTTCTTTCTTTCTTTCTTTCTTTCTTTCTTTCTTTCTTTCTTTCTTTCTTTCTTTCCTCCTTCTCCTCCTTCTTCATCTCCTCCTCCTCCTCTTCTTCCTCCTTCCTCCTCTTCCTCCTCTCCCTCTTCTCCCTCTCCTTTTCCTTTTCCTTCTCCTTTCCCCCTCCTCCTCCTCTTTCTTCTCCTCTTCCTCCCCTTCTTTCTTCTCCTTGTCTTCTTCCTTTTCCTCTTCTTATATATTTTTTAAAATCATGAGTGCTATCTATGTCTTGGATCACTCTGTGCCCTTAGTACATTCTGGAAGGTCTGGACTTAGTGCCTCCTCTGTTCTTCTCTTTTAAGATGAACACAAATTAAACTGAAGTCTGTCTTTTAACCTTACTCACTTCAAAGGCAGTATGACTGACACACAAAACATTAGCAGCAGGGCTGGTGTGTGTATGCATTTGTGTGTGTGTGTGTGTGTGTGTGTGTGTGTGTGTGTGTAAGAAAGACAGAGAAAGATAGAGACAGAGAGAAAGTGTGCACACGTACACACACACACATGGTTATAGGTGCACTCATTATTCACATACTCAACAATTCTATAAAAACACTAAACTGAGAGATTTGATAGAGACATCCCATTTAGGACAGAGTGTTCACTCTTTGCATGTCAGATTGTAGGTCTCTGTATGTCCCTGTTTGCAGGAGGATGAGCAATATATTGATATATGAGCATAGCAGAATGTCATTAGGACTCATTTTATTGCTAAATTCTTCCTTCCTTCCTTCCTCCCTCCCTCCCTCCCTCCCTCCCTCCCTTTCTTTCTTTTTTTCTTCTTTTTGTAGAACAATAGTATGTGGTAGCCTAGGACTCTAGGCTACATAATCTCATTTTCTTGGTCACCTAAGCAACATTGGATATGGATTCCATGGCATGGAATGGGCCTTAACTCAAATCAGACTTTGGTTGGTCACTCCTTCAAGCTTCGTGCCAGCATTGTCCTAGCATATCTTTATAAGCTAAAGACTTTGTTTATGGCTTAGTGGTCACTGTTCTTTTTTGGTAGTGTGCACAGTGTCTTCCTATACCAAAGATGTTTGAATGTAGGGGTAAATGCTCTCTGTATGCACTAGCTCAATTCCTCCCTGTTCAATGAGTTGTGTAAGTGCCTTCTTCCTCAGTGGGGCCTTGATGTCAGTGTGTGGAGAGGAACATGTAGATTCAGCAACAGCCTGGGTTGTTTGGAGGATTCTCATGGGACCCATCTGGTCAAAAACTCAATTTGATGCCATTTGTTGAAGATGCTGTTTTATTTTTTTTTCAGTCTATATTTCTGGCTTCTTTATCAAAGATTTGGTGTCGTTTGTGTGTGGATTTATGTTTGGGTCTTCCATTCGATTCCATTGATCAACATGTCTCTTTTAGTGCCAATACCATGATGTTTTTATTACTATCGCTTTGTAGTACAACTTGAAATTGGGAATAGTGAGCCTCTAGCAACTCTTTAAGTTCAGGACTGTTTTAGCTATCCTTGGTTGTGTTTGTGTGTGTGTGTGTGTGTGTGTGTGTGTTTCCATATGAAGCCAAGAACTGTTCTTTCAAAATCAGTGAAGAATTGTGTTGGGATTTTTATGGTGGTTGCATTGAATTTATAAATTGCTTTTGGTAGGATTACTATGTTAATCATATAGATTCATGAACATGGGAGATCTTTCCATCTTCTGATCTCTTCTTCAATTTCTTTCTTCAAAGACTTAAAGACTTTATCATACAAGTCTTTCACTTGCTTGGATAGAGTTACCTCAAGATATTTGATATTATTTGAGGCTATTGTGAAAATGTTGTTTCTCTGATTTCTTTCTCGGTCCATTTGTCCTTTGTATATAGGAGGGCTACTGAATTTTTTTTGTTTTAGTTAATTCTGTGTCCCAACTGAAAGTGTTTATCGGCTGTAGTCGTTCTGCCATTGGAATAGTTGAGATCATTTATGTTTACAAATATATTGTCTAGAAATAATTTTATTTTACTTCTTCCTTTCCAATTTGTACCCTTGATCACCTTCAGCTGTCTTATTGCTCTAGCTAAGACTTCGAGTACTATGTGAATATATATGGAAAGAGTGGATAATCTTGACTTATTCCTGATGTTAGTGGAATTGCTTTGAGTTTCTCTCTAAGCTGATGTTGGCTATTGTCTTAGGGTTCTCATTGCTGTGAAGAGACACCATGACTAAAGTAACTTAAAAAGAACATTTAATTGGGGCTAGCTTACAGGTTCTGAAGTTCAGTCCATTGACATCAAAGCATGAAGTATGGCAGTATCCAAGCAGGCATGGCTCTGGAGAAGCTGAGAGCTCTATATCTTATCCTGAAGGCAAACTGGAGAAGACTATATTCCATGCAGCTAGGATGAGGGTCTTAAAGCCCACTTCCACAGTGACACACTTCCACCCACAAGGCCACACCTACTCCAACAAGGCTATATCTCCTAACAGTGCCAATCCAGGGGCTAAGCATATTTAAACCACCCCATTATCCTCCCTGGCCCACCATAGGCTTGTTCAAACACTGAGTCTATGGAGACCATCCCTAGCAAATGCAGAATACATTTAGTCCAACTTTAAAAGTCCCCATAGTCTATCACAGTCAAAACAGTGTTAAAAATCCAAAGTCTTCTGAGACTGATTCAAATACTTAAATTTAATCTCCTATAAAATCAAAATGAAAAAAGCAGATCACATACCTCCAACATCACAAGATATATATTACCATTCCAAAAGTTCATAGTGAGGAAATACTGGACAAAACAAAGAAAGACCAAAAACCAGCTTTGCAAACTCCAAACTCTGCATCTCCGTGTCTAATTTCTAGCTCTTTTCTGCTTTGTTGACTGCAGGACAATTCTCTTTGGCTGGTTCCACTCCCTGTTAGCAGCTTTCCTCAGCAGGTATACAATATCTCTGGCATTTCAAACATCTTAGGGACCCCAAGAAAACTTCTTGTTCCAGTGTCTGGGGTTCACACATGATCTTCTGGGCTCCTCCAAAGGACTTGGATCACTACTCCAGCTCTATCTTCTGTAGCACTCCAAGGTTTGGTTGACTCTACTCCACTGCTGCTGCTGTTCCTGGTGGTAATTCCATGGTACTGGCATCTTTAACATGCTGGAGTTTCTCATTGCAGCTAGGTGTCCCAAATAGCCTCTCATAGGCTCCTTTCATGGTGTTAAGACTCAACTACTTTGCAAGACCGCTCTAGTCCTGGGCGGTCAACTGCAACTGAGACTGCGTTTTCACCAATGGCCTTCCCTGGCCTCTCACAGCGCCAAGACTCAGCTGCTCTCCATGACCCCTTCATGCCTTTAAAATTAGTACCACCTGGGTGATTCTTACACATTATCAAGCCAAGCTGAAGAATGAGGTACAACCTTGGCTATTTCTGGAACACAGCTTCTTCATACTTTCAGAAGACACTTCCCAGAAGATTTTGCCTCAGTGATGACTGGATCTTCTTAATCTTTGCTAATGTCTTAGCTCCAGCTAACCAGCATCCATTGTTCCAGTAGACTCTGCTATTCTTCATTCTAAAGCCAGAGCCACAAGGCTGAAGCTGCTGAGTTCTGTTGCTTGTTGGGGTTGGAACATGGCCCCCTTGTTCTATTACTCATCACCAGCTTTCTGTTTTCCAACATCTTCACTGCCTGTCCTGGAACTTGCTCTGTAAACTGACCTTGAACTCAGATATCTCTGTGCCTCTGTCTCCTGAATTCTGGGCTTAAAATCATGTACCATCACCCCAGATCTAATAAGAATTGTGATGTCCTCTCAGTGGAAATTTCCTTCTATGAGTATGTAGTGACGTTCCCTATCCCTTTTCTGATTCATTTTGGTTTGAAGTCTATTTTGTCAGATATTAAATTGACTACACCAGCTTGTTACTTAGGTCCACTTACTTGAAATATTTTTTCCTATTCTTTTACCCTGAGATGATGTCTATCCTTGATATTGAGGTATATTTATTGATTGTAGCTGAAAGATGTATCCTGTTTTAGAATCCATTCTGTTAGTCTATGTCTTTTTATTGGGGAATTGAGACTACTGATATTGAAAGACATCAAGGAACAGTGTTTGTTGATTCCTGTTTTGTTGTTGTTGTGGTGGTGGTGGTGGTGGTGGTGGTGTGTGTGTGTGTGTGTGTGTGTGTGTGCTGTGTTTTTCCTCTCTTGATTTGCTGGTTTAGGATTATTTATTCCTTGTGTTTTCATGGGTGTGGTTAACCTCTTTCAGTTGAAGTTTTTCTTCTAGTGTCTCCTGCCTTATTTTCTCCATCTACTGTGATTAAAACTGTACATTTAGTGCTTTAATTATGTGTTAGGGCAGTTTCTTTTCTGGCACAATCTATTTGTTGTTCTTTATACTTTCTGGGCTCTTGAGCTGGGTTTCTTTCCCTTTCTCTATTTCTATTATTCTTAGATTTCATGTTTTCATAGTATCCTGTATCTCCTGCTTTGTACCCAGAGCTTTTTGAGGTTTAACATTTTCTTTGATCAATGTATCCATTTTTCTATTGTATCTTCACTGCCTGATATCCTCTTATTCATCTTTTGCATTATGTTCCGTTGGTAAAGCTTGCCTCTGTAGTTCCTGTTCTAATTGTTTGAATTCCTAAATTTTTAATTTTCAGAATTCCCTTGGTTTGGGTTTTCTTTATTGAATTGATTTCCACTTTCAGGTCTTGAACTTTTGTATTCGTTTCCTTCCATTGTTTGTGTTGTCATAGATTTCATTGGGGGATTTATTCATTTCCTCTTTAAGGACTTTGATCATATTCATAAAGGATAGTTTAATGTTTTTGTCTTGTGCTTTAGCTATGTTGTAATACTCACGGCACCTGCTGTAGTAGGGTTGCTGGGCTCTATTAGAGACATAGTGTCCTGGCTATTATATTGACTGTGTTTTCACATCATGCTTGCATCTGGGGATCTGAGTTTGGAAGGAGTGTAGTTCTATGTGCTAGTATCTGGCCTTGTATTTGTTGGGTGGATGTTTGGTGGTCAAATGTTGCCTGGTAAGAAATTCTTCTGGGATCTTGATAAGGGTGATCACTTTGTTCTAGTTATTGAGAGATGACATTGATTCATTGGGAAGAATTGGAAAAGGGGTTGGCTGTGGGATAGAAACCGATTTTTCCACCAGGATCCATGGGAAAGGAGGCAGAGAGTGAGAAGAGATCATAGAAGGTGGTCTGCTACAGAGCTGGGGATGAGACTGGGAGGTTGAACTTGGAGTAATGGAGGGAGAGGTGAAGACCTGAAGTTACCCTACCTGTTTTGCACATTTGAAAGGCCTGCAGGGTTCCAAGGAATGCCTGTTGGAGTTGGAGCCTTTTATTAAGCAATGAATGAGGTAGAGGGCTTAGAGAGAAACCTCTTTGTGATCCATTGGAGATGAGGGAAGGAGGGGTGAGAAAAGCCTGGGTAGGCAAACTTCTGCAGAGCTAGGGTGAGTATTGGGGGATTGATTTTGGAGATGAGGGATAAGTAGAAATCTGAAGTTAACATATCTGGCCAGTTGTCTTCTTCTTCTTCTTCTTCTTCTTCTTCTTCTTCTTCTTCTTCTTCTTCTTCCTCTTCCTCTTCCTCTTCTTCCTCTTCCTCTTCCTCCTCTTCCTCTTCCTCTTCCCCTTCCCCTTCCCCTTCTTCTTCTTCTTCTTCTTCTTCTTCTTCTTCTTCTTCTTCTTCTTCTTCTTCTTCTTCTTCTTCTTCCTCTTCCTCTTCCTCTTCCTCCTCTTCCTCCTCCTCCTCTTCCTCTTCCTCTTCCTCTTCTTCTTCTTCTTCCTCTTCCTCTTCCTCTTCCTCTTCCTCTTCCTCTTCCTCTTCCTCTTCCTCTTCTTCTTCTTCTTCTTCTTCTTCTTCTTCTTCTTCTTCTTCTTCTTCTTCTTCTTCTTCTTCCACCAAACAAAACAAACAAATGAACAAACAACAAGGACTCTGTATGCAGCCCTGGCTGTCCTGGAACTCACTATATAAACAAGGCTGGCCTCAAACTCATCTTTGCCTGCATTTGTTTCTTTAGTGCTAGTACCAACCCCCCCCCTTTTTTTTTTGACTCAGTGTCTCTATCTTAGGTTTTTACTGCTGTGAACAGACACCACAACCAAGGCAACTCTTATAAGGACAGTTGGAGCTGGCTTACGAGTTCAGAGGTTCAGACCATTATCATCAAGGTGGGAGCATGGCAGTGTCTAGGCAGGCATGGTGCAGGAGGGGCTGAGAGTTCTACATCTTCATCTGACAGCCAATAGGAGAAGACTGACTCTCACATGGTTATGAGGAGGGTCTCATTTCCCACCCCCACAGTGACACACTTCTTCCAACAAGGCAATACCTCCTAATAGTGACAATGGCTGGGCCAAGCATGTTCAAACCACCACAGTCTCTTAATAAATCTGAAGCTCATTGGTTGCCTGACAATTTGGTTCTCAACCTTTCTAATACTGCAATCCTTTAAAACAGTCCCCTGTGTTGTGGTGATTCCAAACCATAAAATTAGTTCACTGCTATTTCATAACTAATTTTGCTACTCTTATGAATTATAATTTAAATATCTGATATGTGAGATATCTGATATGTGATCATCAAAAGGGTCATGACCCACAGGTTGAAAACTGTTGGTCTAGCTTGCCTGACCAGTGAAACTCTGAAATCCTGTCTCTGCCTCCTACTACTGTTTGCGTGGCAAATACTTTGTGTACTGAGACATCTCCCTCTGATCTTCAGAACATAATAGAATAAAGAAGATGACCTGGTTTATTGTTCCATTGCCCTTTAATCTCCATAAGAGCGTAGTCACTGATTTACTCATCAAATATCTATTCAACAAGTATTTCTCAAGCTTGACATTATAATGAAAAAAAAAAAACAGACAAAGCTACTGACAGACAGAGCAGGAAGAATGTAAACAAATAATTAAGCATCTAATGTGTAGGTGGTTGTTACAAATGAAAAAAATAAAAGCACAAAGATGGAAATGGTTTTCATCAAGGTGGACAGGCAGGGCCTCGCTGAGTATGTGAGGACAACTGAGAGAGAGAGAGAGAGAGAGAGAGAGAGAGAGAGAGAGAGAGAATGTCTCAGATACTAGGGAAGATGCTACAAGATAGACAACTGCCATTTGTGATGTTACATGGAGCCAACTTGCCTCAATTTAGAATCACCTGGGAAGGCAGCCTCAGCGAGAGCTTGCCTAGATGCATTGGCCTATGGACCTGTGTGTAGAGGATTATTTCAAGAAAGTGAGCCCAGCACTTGCATGTGTGCATTAATCCATTGTTCTGCACTCTTGACTGTGGCTGTGATTAGACCAGCTCTCTCAAGCTCCTGCTGCTGTGTCCTCTTTGCTATGATAGACCATAACCCTGAATTGTGGGCTACAATTCATCCTTTCTCCCT
>CACVCL010034941.1:0-10762 GCA_902729485.2 Mus minutoides
CCCCCCCCGCCCCCGTAGATCATATTGTATGCTAGCGTTGAATGTACTGATCATTTGAGTAACCTGATCCAGGGAGGTCTGTATGAAGTCTCTGTGATGATCCACCAGTAGCAAGCTTGCCTACTGAGGGACTTCTGCAAACTGGGCTGGGCTCTTGTTAAGTGGCAAATGATTCTATGAAGCAGAGTCAAACTAAATGTATCTAGAACATACATTTCCGCTAGTGTAATTTACTGTGATCAGAAGTTTTGAGATACTGGGTGTACACCATTAATCCCAGCACTTGGGAGGCAGAGGCAGGTGGATTTGTAAGTTTGAGGCTAGCCTGGTCTACAGAGTGAGTTCCAGAACAGCCAGGGCTACACACAGAAACCCTGTCTCATAAAAAAAAAATGAGAATAGTTTTTCTCTTTTTGCAGCCAAATGCTATATCTGTTTTTATAACTTCACCAAGCCCAAATAATAGTTAATTTAAAAAAAAATAATTGCCAGTCTAGTAAAGTGGTATGTTTATAAGGCTAAGGATTTTCGTGGCTTTGAACATTTATGTTTTTTTTTTTTTCAGTGAATGATGCTTCACCATTTTTCTTCTTAAGTTTACCTCATCCTTATATTGGATTTTAGTCTATCATTGTTCACAAATATTTTTATGCTAAATACTTCATGCTTATATTTTTGTATAGTTACCTCCGTTGAAATGTAGATGTCATGTATTTAAATTTCTCAGTGTCAATCTCTTTCATACTTTTTTCTACCCAGATTAAAATTTGAAGTTATAACTGGGTAGCACAGGAACTTAGTTTTTATTTATTTATATTTTATTTATTTGTCCCTCTTTCTTCACCTTGGCTCCTCCCCTCCTTTAGGCAGTGAAGAAAACCTACTAACATAATTGGGGTTTGCTGTGTGGGAGGTGGTCCCGAGCTTTAGGCACAGGCCTTGTGTGTGCATATTGCTTTCTTTCTCCCATTTGTTTTCATTCCGAGTGCCTGCTTATTAGTAACAGAATGACCTTTCATAAAATATGACAATGTTTTCATAGGTTTCTTTCAAAAGATGAAATTATTGTTACTGTTGATTGTTTATATTCCCTTGTAAAGAAGATTGGGGGAGGTTAGCCTTTTTTTCAATTTTTGAGTATTTCTCCCACAACATTAATATTGTCACACTTTTCAGTAAAAAATTTCCCTAGCTTATAAGCCACACATTCAATGCTGTGGATTGAGCCTGGGGTATTTGTGTATTATGCAAGCACTTTGGCACTGAGCAATGTCTTCTGGCCCGTGTATACATTTTCAAGTTCTTGCTCCTGAGAGCATTCTAGTGACACATGTTGATTGCCAATTCTGCTCATTTGTGGCCAATTCACAAGTTTGGTTAAAAAAGCTCTAGAAGTGGAGGGACAGAGAACGTTCCCACCATTGAAACTACTTGTTGTTCTAAAGTCACAGGTCTAATTACTATATGATTGTGAGCATCAATTCCATAAGTATGTACTTGGGATTTTCCTGTAGAACATAGAGTTCTCTAGGTCCTTCTCTGCTAGGAAACTTAGCAGCAAATGAGAAGGTTTCTGCAGTGGAACTCACAGTCTGGTGTCTAAGTCAGTGTCTGCCATGTAAAACAAACACCGATTCCTGTGTCTGGTCTGTGCTTTTTTTTTGTTTTTGTTTTTGTTTTTTATTTGATTTTTTTTTCTCGTTAGAATATTGACTTAAGCATCATGCCATGGAATCTAGAGAAACAAAACAAGAGAAGAAAAACCAAGCTCTTTATTATAATGTCACACTTGTAAACTTGAAAATTTGCTGTCACTAGTAAGAGCTTGAGGAGGAAAAAGATATTCCAGTCAAACCCTGTTGGGTCTTTGAATGGCATCATGGCTGGTAGTTGTTGATTTAAGAAAACAGCATGAGGAGACATAGAGAGGCTACCTGTGCCCCCTGGGGCTTCTGCTGTGTGATGATGTTCTCAGATGGCCAACACACAATCGCAGGTGGACCCCACGGCTTATTATTTGATTCAAAACTGGATTGAAGTGTGATATGTTTCACAGGAGGATTATGGGAAAGAACATAAAACAAGGGAAATTATAGGTCTATTTAAGACAATGGGAAATGAAAATACAAGCTAGTATTTAAGTAAACATATCCTTTCAACATGATAGGTAAGCAAAGTAAGTTTCAACTAGGCCATCAACGTTTTTCAAGAAACACGGTAAAAATAACACTGCGATATGGAAGCTTTCAATGCAGTGGATCAGGAAGTATAAATATAGCATAGAATACTATCATGGAAATATGCAATGTAAACTGAGTTAACTGTTGAGGAAGCACAAAAGCATATTTTCATAGTGCTTTCCCATGACTACATTTTAAGGATTCTGAAATTTTGAACTAGTGAATTTGTATTATGTTTCTAATTACTTTAACATATATGGTGAATAAATGCCATGATATATATATATATATATATATATATATATATATATATATATATATATATATATATATATAAATACTGAAATTGGTAAAGACAGTGATAATGAAGAATAGTGTATGGCTATTATTCTAAATTAGAAAAGTACTATCTGACTGTCACTCCACTGATCTATCTAGGTATATATGATCTACTTATCAATCATCTATCTTGGTTGGATTGGGTATGTACATGTATGAATATGAATTCACATATGTGCCATCTGAGTATTGATCCATATGCATGTACACATATACTGTGTAATTCTTCAAATATATGAATGTTTATTTGTAGGTTGAGCTATATATTATACATTTTAGTTTTATATTAGTAAGAAATATTTAGGTCAGTGACATTTGTAGCCCAATAATTTTACTCTAGTTTAATTCTGTTTATTTCTAAAAATTTTGGGGGATGCCCAGTGTTATCAATCAAAGATTGAACAATTACTGATTCATATATGCAAAAATTTGGGTGATTTGTTATTTTGTATGAAGTTTACACCTACTAATATATTTCCCTTATGGAGACAGAAAGATGTCTCATTTGCCAGGAATTCCTGCCAGGAAGGGAAATAGTGACTGCTGAGCTAAAAGTATAGATCATTAGGTTAATCAGTGTATCATTCCAGTCCTTTAAATGAGAGGAAAAGGCTGTTATAACATTTTCCAAAGTAAAAATTTATATATATCTATCTATATATATCTATCTCTCTATATATATCTATCTCTCTCTCTATATATATATATCCCTATGCATGCATGCACACACACACACACACACACACACACACACACACATATGGCATCTCACTTTTAAAATAATTTTCCTTTGCATCTTTTGTTCTTTGATCTTCTTATGAGTAGAGACACATGAAGTAGCAGTGAGGCCAAGGGTGCTAGTTGTCTTGGCACTCATTAACTATTGCAATTAGCACTATTTAGATTGATATTTTTCCAAGATGAAAGCATGATTTGGACAAGAAAAACCAAAAAAAAAATGATGACATTTGTAAAAGTGGAATGACATTGACCAGGAAGAAACAAAAAAGAAACAGAGCTCACCTCAGAACACTTGAATGTTTGAAATATTGATTACATGATAAGATCACTTCAATGTAACTGTAAGTCTCTTAAGAGTTATTAATGGTTTGGTGGTATTAAAGTAAAATGAAAAGACACCAGGGCAGCCTGCCTTAATAGCTTGCTGGCTTGAACCCTGATACATAATGTTCTTGTAATAGTTTATGGGTGACTGCAGTAAATTGGTAGTAAATGTTTTCCAATTTTTTGGCTCTTCCTATCAGATCTGTTCTCAGAACATTTTGTTCTGAAGATATTATGAAAGCAATTGATCTACTTTAGAAGTTGCTTGACAATTTTAATATAGCACAATAACTTTCCTCTAGTTCACATTGTGTGACTTTTTTTTTTTTTTTTTTTTTGGTCTTTGAAACTTGTATCAAATTATAGTTGGGTCATATTTGAGTAGTTTGGTAATATAAATCCTCAAGTCTGATGAAATATTTTTAAGTACTGCTACAAAAGAAACATCTAGTTCTTCAATGATTTTTTTGTTGCCCTTATCTATTTAGACAGAAGTTTACATCTACTCTTCTTGACCGAATGATTTTTGAAGGATTAATTTTGAACCTAAATAGCTTGCTGGTGAATGTTTTCAATCAAATTGAAAGATTATACTTTATGTAAAAACGAATATTTGCACTACTTTCATTTTTGTTGCTGTGATAAAATACTGTGACAGAAAGACACTTAGGGATACAGGATTTATTTGAACTCACAGGTTATTATAGCAAAGAAGTCAAGGCAGCAGGAACTGAAGACATCACACCAACATCAAGAGCAGGGGCAAACCAACGCTTGCAAGTTTACTGCTCAGTTTTCCTGAGGTTTATACAGCCCACAGCCTCAGACCAGGGCATGGTGCTGCCCACTTTCAGAAGGGTCTCTATAGATTAATTAAAACAGTCAACTCAGCCTAACTTCCTCATAGGTCAATCTGATATAGCCAGTCTTTCACTGACACTACTAGCTGATGATTATGGGTTCTGTCAAGTTGACCAACTAACCAGACTGTTCCAGGGCAAAATTACAACATTCTAAACAAATTAGTGTGAGAATTGTCTGGATTCATTAATTAATATGGGGTTTGGTGGGACATCAGACAATCTCTGCTTTGGTTCTTCAAGCAATATATGTTTATGTTATACATACAGTAAAAACAAGAATTATAGCATGAACAGAAATTGAAACAGTCTATGTTGACGTTAGAGCTATGGAGAATTGTAATCTTTGAGTATTTTATATATTCTTTTTGTTGTTCTTGCGAGTATTTGTTTCATAGAAATGTTATATTACAGTATTACTGGAATAAGGGCAAAAGGTAATTTGAGAGAATGTGAGATAAAAATATAGATACATATTAGCCACCCAACTTGATGGCAGATTCAGTCTTTGAGCAAAAGGATCTTACTTTGACACATATTTTATTTTTTTCCCATTTCCCATTTGTCTTGTGAGGTGTGATCATGCAGATGAAATTTAGAGTCTTTACTAACATTCTTCTGTATAAGTCTGCATTTTATTCAGAATCTTTTGGATTTTTAGAGCCTGACTCTGTTTCTCTTTATAATAAGCCCCTTGAAATTAGTATTAACATGTGGAATTGTTCATCATTTTCATGTGTCTCTTAAGTGTTTCTTTTATATCTAATTTTCAAGGTTTCCTACAGTTATTTGTTAATAACTCATTTTAATTGTAATAGTTTTCTTTTCTGGAATATATTCTCATGTAATTCAATGTGTTTTCAATCATATTGTAGTTTAATCCATACATTCCTGGGCAGTGAGGCTGATTCTTATACCTTTGAAAAATAAAGGACCAGTGGACAGCATGATGGTCAATGAGTAAAGGCACTTGCTGCATAAGCATGGCAACACAGGAGTGTTTGATACCCAGATGTGGATAGCATTATTGTTAATTATATTAATATATAATGTATTTCTTTGAATGCATTTTTAAAATTTATAATTTTGCCTTTAAATGCTCTGCTAAATACTTTTGGAGTACTAGAGTACTATAAAAATATCTGGTTTTGTAAAAGGAATAATCTACTAATGTATATATTTTCTAAAATTATATATTAAATGTCATTATATAATATGGTATAATAGGCATTCTAAATTATATTGCCTAGATTCCAATTTGTTACAATAGAATCTCTAGAAATACAGTATTTAGAAGTAAAACTCAGACTTTTAGTCTTACAGGCTTTTGTAACAACTATTCAGTGACCATACATTTGAGGTTAGATAGCAATGACCAGATGAATACTATATGTTCACTCTCTGTCTGACATTGCAATTTTGATATGCTCATTTTTTCATGGATGATTGTATAACTTTATTAGCTATAATGTCATGTTTCATGGACATCTCAGTGGTCAATTCAAGATAATTTGTAGATATACCATTTTAAGCTTTCATTATCTTGAACACATTCAAATTTATTTTTTCTATTTTGACGTATGTATAGCATTATTGTTAATTATATTAACCCTGCTGTGCCATAGAATACCAAGTTTTTCTGTTACCATAACATCAATAAATTCACTTATGTAACAGCTAATCAGTAAACAAATTGCTAAAGAAAATGTAATATAAGTACAAAATGGAATAGTATTCAGTCATTAAAACGTGTGGAATTCTGTAATTTTTATAGAGGGACCTAGCAAATACGAACTAAATAAGTCAGGCACAGGAAGAGTAAGCACCACATTCGGAAATGACCACATTTTAGAGGTGGGACATGTGCTGGCTGAGCATGGAAGTAAAGAGCAGGATAGTAGTTATCAGGGACTGGGAGATAGGCACAAAAGAGATGAGAGGTCAGTCAGCAAGTCTCTTTTATTAAAGCCTAACAAACTAGCTGAGGTCATTAAATGGAATCAGGATTATACGTTAGGTAGATTAAACACGCACAAAGGCCGGTTAATTTAGAGTTGAGGATGATTCAGGTTTTTTAGTTTCACAGTAGTGTCAATTATCTCTGGATGTTTTTATTTGCTGTTTTTTGTCTTTTTATTGTTTGAAGCATAGCTCTTAATAACAACAACAACAACAGCAACAAAAAACTCTAAGACCCACAAAATGTTTTTCTGTATAGACTATATTAGAGAGATATTTACAAGTAGGAATAGTTGGGCCTGTGGGAGATGGGAGAAAACTGACATTCGGTTGGAATCTCCTTCGTCATAAGACATACCAAACCTTCCTCAGCTGTCCGTTTCTTGCTCCAGCATAGTTCCCATGTTTCAAGTCAAGAAAATAAATAGAAATCTTCTACTTGGGAAATTATTGGGAAACAATAAAAATATTTGAACAATATTTATGAGAGAACATAGCTCTTTTTGAGAAAATAAAACAATAAGGATATTAAAGATTTAAGGAATGAGAAGATCAATGACCATTAATTTTTTATGGAAATTAATACAGATGATAATATTTAGAGTTCATATATGTGTACTCAATGAGTAGAATTTCATCCTTCACCCCTTTCCTTCCTTGTCTCTAACTTTTTTTATATTTTATTTTTTAATATTATTTTATTTATTTACATTTCAAATGTTGTCCCCATTCCTGCCCCTTCCACAACCTCCTCCCTCTCTTTTGCCTCTAAGAGTGTGCTCTCCCACCCATCCATACACCAGCCTACTCACCCACCCACTTATCCACTCTCACCTCGCATATCTAGCATCCCCTTCTCCGCAGCATCAAGCCTCCACAGGACCAAGTGCCTCCCCTCCCCTCCTCTCCTCTAGCATGGAGGGGCTCGCACCATGTATGCTCTTTGGTTGGTGGCTGAGTCCCTGGGATCTCTAAGGGGACTGGTTAGTTGATACTGTTGTTCTTCCTATGGGGTTACTGTCCCTTTCAGCTCCTTCAGTTCTTCCCCTAACTCTTTCATAGGGTTCTCTGAGCTCAGTCTATTGGTTGGCTGTAAGTATCTGCATTTGTCTGTCAGGTGCTGACAGAGCCTCTCAGGGAACAGCCATGCTAGGCACCTGTCTGCAAGCACATGTTGGCATCAGCAATAGAGTCAGGGTTTGGTGTCTGTGCCTGGGATGGATCCCAGGTGGGGTGGTCTCTGGATGGCCTTTCCTTCAGTCTCTGCTCCATTTTTTGCCTCTGCATTTCCTTTAGTCAGGAACAAGTCTTGGTTAAAAATTTTGAGATGGGTGGGTGTCCCCAGCAACTGGAGGTGGTCTCTTCAGGTTGTCTTCCTGCTGTTGGCTATTTTGGCTAATGTTATCCCCATTGGATCCTGGGAACCTCTTACATCCCTAGAGTCTGAGACTTGATTGTGGTTCCTCCCACCCTCCTTTCCCACCCAGGTCCCTCCCTTCCTCTGCCTCTCATGATTATTTCCCCCTGTCTAAGTGGGATTGAAGGATTCACACTTAAGCCTCACTTCCTGTTAAGCTTCATGTGGTCTGTGAATTGTATCATGGCTATTCTAACAGTTTTGACTAATAGCCACTTATCAGTGAGTATATACCATGTATGCCCTTTTGGGTCTGGGTTACCTCACTCAGGATGATATTTTCTAGTTCCATCCTTTTACCTGCAAATTTTGTGATGTCCTAGTTTTTAATTGCTGAGTAGTATCCCATTGCATGAATGTACATTTTGATTACAGACTGGTACAACTGCTCTGGAAATCAGTCTAGTGGTTCCTCAGAATATTGGAAATAGTTCTACCTGAGGACCGAGCTATATCACTCCTGGGCATGTACCCAAAAAAGGCTACATCATATCACAAGGACACATGCTCCACCATGTCATAGCAGCCTTATTTATAATAATAGCCAGAAGCTGGAAACAACCTAGATGTCACCTATCTTCTAATCTCTTTATTTCCTTTCTTTAATTATCTTAGTTTCTTTTTGATCTTAGCCATTCCCATGGGTTTTAGTTATTGTCTATGAGTTGATTACAGTCATACTTTTAAACAAAATCCTTTCCTTGACCATCAGTCACCAATACTCAGTTACCTGCCTCTGTAGTATTTGGACTAATCTGAGTAGTATTGGTATTGGTCTTGTTCTGTGTGCTTGGTGGAAACCAGTAGTGAAGTGCCCAGGCCTAGGCTTTTCTTATTATGGACTCAAGTTTCCTTCTGTCTGATGTTCATTGTTCAGATTCTGTTTCTCCGTGGCTTGGTCTTGGGAAGGTGGCTGTGGAGGGGAATTTGCTTGTTCACCTTGGTTATGAAGTTGGTTGGTGTATAGTTCTCTCATTCATTTATCTCCCCATCTCTTATTGTCTCTTTTCTTTACTGCTGTTGTGTGTGTGTGTGTGTGTGTGTGTGTGTGTGTGTGTGTGTGTGTGTGTTGCTTTCCTATTTCCTGAGGCCTACTGATAGGCCGTCATGAAAAGGGGATCAGCCACTGACCTGTTTTCTTTACATGTTAATGATTCTGAATGGAACCTGGGGGCAGATCTAACAGTAACCACAGGTCCTGGGATTTAGAGTGATGTGCTAAAGAAGTGCCTACACAAAGCACTTTGAAAATTCATTTTGTCTGAAGTATTTCAAGAATATATAAAGACAATTAAAATAATAAATATCAAGTACATATCACTCACATTTTAAAAATGGTAGCATTTGGTACACTTTCTTGAGATAATTTTTATATAACTTCTTGTGTAAATAATTGCCTGCTCTTTACATTTCTATCATTTTACTCCTGAAAACAACCACTTCCTCAAGGTTACTGTGTATGCCTTCAGTACACATTTTGATTATCTTTGTTTTGCTTATGCCTGTAGGCATATATATGTCCATAAACACTTGATGCAGTTTTATATACTTAAATGTTATATAAATCTTATCTCCCCACAACTTCAAGGTTTCTACTCTATATTCTTGGGAGCTCCAGTTGTGAGTACAACAGAAAGCACCCAGGGTAGCATGAATTATTTAAAATTTTAAGGGAAAATATATTCAGGGCAAACTTTTCAGATAGCACGGTAACCACCAATTTGAGGTAGCATAGAGTTTTAAAATTTGGCATTACTATATTTCGCTTGATGGTGTCATGTTTTCCATAGCTCAGCTTGGCACTGGTGTTGCAGAAAGCAGGCACTATGTGAAAGTCAACCAGATGGTAGGAAGGATGGTAATGTCCAGTCTGCTTTCAAGGTTTAAGAAACTGTCCAGTGCACAGTAGACACTCATATCCCTATAAGATGTCTCTTGAGGATGGTTATACAAAGTGGAAATGACAGGATAGCCCTGTGTAACCTTGGCTAGCCTGGGAATGGCTATGGAGCCAGACTATACTAGAACCCATAGAGATACACTGCCTCTGTCCCCCTCCCCAGGTGCTTGCCCAGCTGAAAATACTGTTTTAGATATGTCTACATATAGTCATATTAGACAGACAAAGATTGAGTTGCTTAGAACCACCTACTTTGTAAATGATATGGAGAATTCTTGCTAAGAGAAAGACAACAGGTGGGCCCAGCGAACATTCTTTGACCTTATTTGGTAGTATAGTCATTCATAATCATCAGTTAGTACAGATAGACCTCAGCAGTTAGCAATTAGAGAGCCTACTGTCTTACGGAACTACAGGTTTCTAGTTCCAGTGATGGACATAACCTGTGTTTCTCATTTCCTCTTCTGGGCTGTTTCTTGCATTGCCTTCCTTCCCAGCCCTCCCATCCCCTCCCTGCTTCATCCCTGGTTTTTCTTCCATCCTGCCCTTCCCACTGCATCCCTACTTTCCATTCCTGCCTCTTGCAACCTTCATCACATTTCTTTCTTTTTGGTGTTTTTATTACAGTCAGTATTATAATAAACATTCTTATAAACATTCCTTTGTGTGTATATAAGGAAAGCCATCATATTTGAATTGATGAGTTTAAACTTTAAAATTGAATAGTTGTCTAAATGTCTCTCAGCTTCCTTTGTTTAGTCTTTTCTGAAGCTATAGATACTGGCAGAACTTTAAATCGGAGGTGACAGAAATGGGAAATAAAGTTTATCTTTTTTNAATAAACATTCTTATAAACATTCCTTTGTGTGTATATAAGGAAAGCCATCATATTTGAATTGATGAGTTTAAACTTTAAAATTGAATAGTTGTCTAAATGTCTCTCAGCTTCCTTTGTTTAGTCTTTTCTGAAGCTATAGATACTGGCAGAACTTTAAATCGGAGGTGACAGAAATGGGAAATAAAGTTTATCTTTTTTGTGCTT
>CACVCL010034946.1:0-10721 GCA_902729485.2 Mus minutoides
AGTCCTTCCCCTAACTCCTCCATTAGGGTCCCCCTGCACAGTCTGATGGTTGGCTGCAAGCATCCTCATCTGCATTGGTAAAGCTCCGGAACAGTCTCTCAGGGGACAGCCATACCAGACTCCTGTCAGCAAGTACTTCTTGGCACCAGCAATAGTGTCTGGGTTTGGTGTCTCCAGATGGGATGGATCGCTAGGTGGGCAAGTCTCTGGATGACCCTTCCTTCAGTCTCTGATCCACTCTTGTCCCTGCATTTCCTTTAGACAGAATCAATTCTGGGTTAATATTTATGAAGTGGGTGCAGGCCTACCTCTACATATGTTCTCTACAGGTTCTCTCTCCTCTTTCTTGGGTATTTTAGCTAATGTCACCCCCATTGTGTCCTGGGAGCCTCTTGCTTTCCTGGCATCTGGGACTTTCTAGTGGCTACCCCCAGATCCCCATTCCCTATTGCTATACTGCTCCATTCAATTTCCTGAATTCTCTCTGACTCTTCCCACACCTGATCTCTTTTTTCCTCATCCCCCTTCTCTCCCTCCCTCTACCTCCCATGGTTATTTTGTTCCATCTTCTAAGTAGGACTGAAGCATCCACACTTTAGTCTTCCTGAGCTTCATATGATCTGTGAGTTGTATGGTAGGTATTCCTAACTTTTTCCCTAATATCCACTTATCAGTGAGTACATACTGTGAGTGGTTTGTTTTTTGTTTGTTGGTTTTTTGTTTTTTTGTGTGACTGGGTGACCTCACTCAGAATGATATTTTCTAGATCTACCCATTTGCCTAAGAATTTCATAAAGTCATTGTTTTTAATAACTTAGTAGTACTCCATTGTGTAATTGTGCCACATTTTCTATATCCATTCCTCAGTTGAAGGACATCCGGGTCATTTCCAGCTTCTGGCTATTATAAAGAAGGCTGCTATGAACATAGTGCAGCATGTGTCCTTGTTATATGTTGGAGCATCTTTTGGGTATATGCCCAGGAATGATATAGCTGGGTCCTCAAGTAGTATTATGTCCCATTTTCTCAGGAACCACCAGACTGATTTCTAGAGTGGTTGTACCAGCTTACAATCCTACTACATCCTTGTAAGCATCTAATGTCACCTGAGTTTTTTATCTTAGCCATTCTGACTGGTGTGAGGTGAAATCTCGTGGTTGTTTTGATTTGCATTTCCTTGGTGAATAAGAATGTTGAATATTTCTTTAGGTACCTCTCAGTCATTTGTGTTTTCTCAGTTGAAAAATCTTTGTTTTGCGCTGTACCCCAATTTAGTGTGGTTACTTGGTTCTCTGGAGTCTACCTTACTGAGGTCTTTGTATATATTTCATATTAGCCCTCTATTGGATGGAGGGTAGATCAAGATATTTTCCCAATCTGTCGGTTGCCTTTTTTTTTTCCAATTGACAGTGTCCTTTGACTTACATAGCTTTTCAATTCTATGAGATCCCATTTGTCTATAGTTGATCTTAGAGCCTGAACCATTGATGTTCTGATCCGGAAATTTTTCCCTGTGCCAATATGTTTGAGGTTCTTCCCCACTTTCTCTTCTATTAGATTCAGTGTATCTGATTTTATGTGAGGGTCCTTGATCCACTTGAACTTGAGTTTTGTACAGGTCCTTGATCCACTTGGACTTGAGTTTTGTACAAGGAGATAAGAATGGATCAATTTGCATTCTTCTACATGTCAACTCCTACTTGAGCCAGCACCATTTGTTGAATATGCTGTCTTTCTTCCACTGGATGGTTTTAGCTTCTTTGTCAAAGATCAAGCAACCATGGATGTGTGGGTTTAACTATAGGTCTTCAATTCTATTCAGTTGATCTACTTGTCTGTCTCTGTGGCAATACCATGCTGTTTATATCATTATTACTCTATAGTACACCTTGAAGTCAGAGATGGGTGATTCCCCCAGAAGTTCTTATTGTTGAGAATAGTTTTCATTATCCTAGGTTTTTTGTTATTCCAGATGAATTTAAAAATTGCTGTTTTTTATCTCTGTGAAGAATTGAGTTGGAATGTTGATGGGGATTGCATTGAATCTATAGATTGCTTTTGGAAAGATGGCCATTTTTACTATGTTAATCCTGCTGATCCATGAGCATGGAAAATCTTTCCATCTTCTGAGGTATTCTTTGATTTCTTTATTCAAAGTCTTGAAGCTCTTGTCATAAAGATCTTTCACTTGCTTGATTAGAGTCACATCAAGGTGTTTTATATTGTTTGTGACTATTGTGAAGGGTATCATTTCCCTAATTTCATTCTCAGCCCATTTATCCTTTGAGTAGAGAAAGGCTACTGATCAGTGTGAGTTAATTTTATATATAGCCACTTTGCTAAAGTTGTTTATCAGGTTTAGGAGTTCTCTGGTGGAATTTTTGTAATCATTTAAGTATACTATCATGCCATTCTCAGATATGGATATCTTGACTTCTTCCTTTCCAATTTGTATCCCTTTGACCACCTATTGTTGTCTATTTGCTCAGGCTAGAATTTTGGGTACTATATTGAATAGAAAAGGAAAGAGGGGGCAGTCTTGTCTGGTCCCTGATTTTAGTAGGATTGCTTCAAGTTTCTCTCCATTTAGTTTGATGTTGCCTATTTGTTTGCTCTATATTTCTTTTACTATGTTTGGGTACGGGCCTTGAATTCCTGAACTTGCCAAGACTTTTAACATGAATGGCTATTGTATTTTGTCGAATACTTTTTCAGCATCTAATGAGATGATTATGTGTTTTTTTCCTTTGAGTTTGTTTATATAGTGGATTACATTGATGGATTTCCATATATTGAACCATCCCTGCATCTCTGTGATGAATCCTACTTGATAATGCTGAATGATCATTTGATGTGTTCTTGGATTCAGTTTGGTAGAATTTATTGAATATTTTTACACCAATATTCATAAGGGAAGTTGATATTAAGTCTTTCTTTGTTGGGTCTTTGTGTGGTTTAGGTACGAGCATAACTGTGGATTCATAGAATGAATTAGGTAGTGTTCCTTCTGTTTCTAATTTGTGGAATAGTTTGAAGAATATTGGTATTAGGTCTTCTTTGAAGGTCTGATAGAACTGTACACTAAACCCATCTGGTCCTGGGATTTTTTGGGTGGGGGGAGGAGGCTATTAATTACTGCTTCTATTTCTTTAGAGTGTATGGGACTGTTTAGATGGCTCAACTGAACCTGATTTAATTTGGTACCTGGTATCTATCTAGAAAATCATCCATTTCATCTAGATATTCCAGTTTTGTTGAATATAGGCTTTTCTAGTTGGAACTGATGATTTTTTTGAATTTCTCCAGTTTCTGTTGTTCTATCTTCCTTTTCATTCTGACTTTGTTAATTTGGATACTGTCTTTTTGCCCTCTGGTAAGTCTAGCTAAGGATTTATCTATCTTGTTGATTTTCTTAAAGAACTAGCTCCTATTTTGTTGATTCTTTGTATAGTTCTCTTTGTTTCTATTTGGTTGATTTCAGCCCTGAGTTTGATTATTTCTGGGTATCTACTCCTCTTGGTTTTATGTGCTTCTTTGTCTTCTACAGCTTTCAGATGTCCTGTTAATCTGCTAGTAAATCTCCAGTATCTTTGTGAAGGCACTCAGAGCTGAGTTTTCCTCTTAGCACGCTTCCATTGTGTTCCATGAGTTTGAGCATTTTGTGCCTTCATCTTGGTTACATTCTAAAAAGTCTTTAATTTATTTCTTTATTTCTTCCCTGACCATGTTTTCATTGAGTAGAGAGTTATTCAGTTTCCTTGTATATGTAGGATTTCTGTTTTTTGTTGTTAGTAAAGACCAGCTTTGCATGGTGATCTGCTAGTATGCATGGGTTTTTTTTCAATCTTCTTGTATAAGTTAAGGTTGAGGCTTGTTTTGTGTCTGATTATAAAGTCAATTAGGAGAAGGTACCATGAGGTGCTAAGAAGGTGTATTCTTTTGTTTTAGGATAAAATGTTCTATAGATATCTGTTAAGTCCATTTGAACCATAATTTCTGCTAGTTTCACTGTGTCTCTGTTTAGTTTTTGTTTCCAAGATCTGACCATTGCTGAGAGTGAGGTGGTGAAGCCTCCCACTATTATTGTGTGAGGTGCCATGTGTGCTTTGAACTTTAGTAACACTTCTTTTACAAATGTGGGTGCCCTTGAATTTTGGTCATAGATTTTCAGAAGTGAGAATTCATCTTGATAGATTTTTTTCTCTGATGAGTATGAAGTGTCCTTCCTCATCTTTTATGATAAGTTTTGGTTGAAAGTCGATTTTATTTGATATTAGAATGGTTACTCGATCTTGTTTCTCTGGACCATTTGCTTGGGAATTTTTTTTTCCAGCCTTTTACTCTGAGGTAGTGTCTGTCCTTATCACTGAGGTGTGTTTCTGTATGCTGAGTCCTGTTTACATATCGGGTCTGTTAGTCTATGTCTTTTTATTGGGGAATTGAGTTCACTGATGTTAAGAGATATTAAGGACCAATGATTGTTGCTTCCTCTTATTTTTGTTGTTAGAGGTTGAATTATATTTGTGTGACTCTCATCTTTTGGGTTTCTTGTAAGAAGATTAATTTCTTGCTTTTTCTTCAGTGTAGTTTCTGTCTTTCTGTTGGTGTTTTTCACCCATTATCCTTTGTAGGGCTGGATTTGTAGAAAGATATTGTGTAATTTTTTTTTCTCATGGAATACTTTGGTTTCTCCATTTATGGTAATTGAGAGTTTTGCTGGGTATAGTAGCCTGGGCTGGCATTTGTGTTCTCTTAGGGTCTGTATGACATCTGCCCAGGATCTTCTGGCTTTCATAGTCCCTGGTGAGAAGTCTGGTGTAATTCTGATAGGCATGCCTTTATATGTTACTTGACCTCATTCCCTTACTGCTTTTAATATTCTTTCTTTGTTTAATGCATTTGGTGTTTTGATTATTATGTGATGGGAGGAATTTCTCTTCTGGTCCACTCTATTTGGAGTTCTGTAGGCTTTGTGTATGTTCATTGGCATCTCTTTCTTTAGGTTAGGGAAGGTTGTTTGTTTGTTTGTTTTTTAATAATTTTGTTGAAGATGTTACTGGCCCTTTAAGTTGGTGTCTTAGTTAGGGTTTTACTGCTGTGAACAGACACCATGACCAAGACAAGTCTTATAAAAAAAAAAAAAAAACCACACACACAACATTTAATTGGAGCTGTTTCACAGGTTCAGAGGAGCATGGCAGTATCCAGGCAGGCATGGCGCAGGCAGAGCTGAGAGTTCTATGTCTTCATCCAAAGACTGGTAAAGGAAGACTGACTTCCAGGCTCCTAGGGTGAAAATATTAAGCCCACACCCACAGTAACACACCTACTCCAACCAGATCACACCTATTTCAACAAGGCCACACCTCCAAATGGTGCCATTCCCTGGGCCAAGAATATACAAACCATCACAGTTGGGTATCTTCACTCTCTTCTATACCCATTTTCCTTAGGTTTGGTGTTCTCATTCTATCCTGGATTTCCTGGATTTTTTCAGTTAAGAGCTTTTTGCATTTTGCATCTTCTTTGACTGTTGTATCAATGGTATCTTCTACACCTGAGATTCTCTCTTCTATCTCTTGTATTCTTTTGCTGATGCTTGTGTCTATGATTTCTGTTCTCTTTGCTATGTTTGCTATCTCCAGGGTTGTCTCTTTTGTGATTTCTTTACTGTTTCTATTTCTATTTTTAGATTCTGGATGGTTTTGTTCAATTCCTTCACCTGTTTGGTTGTTTTCTTGTATTTCTTTAGGGATTTATGTGTATCTTCTTTAAGGGCTTCTAGCTGTTTACCTGTGTTCTCCTGCATTTCTTCTCCTGTATTTCTCCTGTACTTATTTATGTCCATCTTAAAATTCTCTATCATCATCATGACATGTGATTTTAGATCAGAATCTTGTTTTTCAGGTGTGTTGGAGTATTCAGATTTTGCTGTGGTGGGAGAACTGGGTTCTGATGATGTCAAGTAGAATTGGTTTCTGTTGCTTATGTTCTTGCACTTGCCTCTAGCTATCTGGTTATCTCTGGTGCTATCTGGCCTTGTTGTCTCTAACTAGAGCTTGTCCCTTTGTGAGCCTGTGATGCTGGGTGTGTCAGCACTTCTGGGAGTTAAGCTTCTTTTGGAAAGGATTGGGGTGTGGAAGGCTGTAGCAACAGGTCAGCTCCCGGGCACAAATGGAAACCTTGATTTAAGTTTTATATGGTATAGGATATTGGCCTTCAATTTTTAACTTTTACTGTATTTCAGTTTGTCCATTTTGTATTCTTCCAAGGCTACTACATCTGCAGTAACAATGAGCAACATTCAGGATATATAATTCCCTCATTAAAAAAAAAAAAAGAAGGCCTAGTCATGAAATAGAGGTGTAATAGAGAATAGATATGTCCTTCTACCATAGGGACATTGTCAGGAAGTTAACTTTAAAAAATGTTCTAGAAGCATCTGAAACTTGTGTTAAACAACCATGACTTTGTACCATAGTTTGACTGAAGCCACTTTAACTCAATTCAAAATCTTTTACTGCTCATTTGCAAGCTATAAAATAGCTCATGTTACACATGCTTATGTGTTGTTTTTTCTTCCTTTGGTGCAATGGAATTTCTAGATAGAAGGAATTTTTTAGATGTTTAGTTTGCACTTCTGGACAATTTGATCATTGGATATAGGACGAAATAGGTAGAGGATACTTTGAGTGTGAGAAAACAATAAAATTTAAGTAAACAAAACAAGGCTTAGATGTTAGAGAAGAAGGAAGTGGGGGATATGCTAAAAATAGGTCATTAGATGAAAGCATCTGTCTCCCTATGTGAGGCTGAGTAACAGGCAAATGTCCCAAAAACTCCTGAGGAGGATTGCTTAAAGCAGGAAGTGCTGAGTCAGATGTAATGTGCCTTCTTCCAATACCTGCCCATGTAAGAATGCAAGCTTATTGCATTGCAGCATTACTTCACCTTATGGTTGACAGACATTTTATAATCAGATCAGAGGATTAGTCTGTCATCATCACAGTGGGAACCATGGCATCATGTTGGCAGGCATGGTGCTGGAGGAGCTAAGAGTTTTACATTTTGAACTGAAGGCAGCCAGAAGGAAAGAATTTCTCTTGCACTGGGCAGAGCTTGAGTACTAGGAGACTTCAAAGCCCAACCTCAGAGTGACACATGTCCTCCAACAAGGCCACACCTCCTAATACTGCCACTTCCCATGGACCAAGCATATTCAAACCACCACAACTACCAGACAATATGAGCTTAATGACATCAGTAGTGTGTCTTCAGAAAACCAGAGAAAATTGTGGTAAGAGGCTATTTTCTTTGTACAACACAGATTTCCACGTGATACATAATGGACACATTGGCCAGTACTTTGGGCCTCATCTCTAGGTAAATATTCATGGCTCTTGAGGCTGGAACTATTTTGAATCCCTAGTCATTCAGGATAGCATAGACTGTGCTGTAGAAACATGTAAATTCAAGTTTCTGTGATGTAAAGCATATTTCTCATTAATGCTACATCTCCATTCTGGGTAGATTGGAAGGTCTGAGTCTAGATACTCTAAGGTTTTCATGCTAGGCTGAAGGAGCAGAACTATCTGTGTTGTGGCTAGGTGCCATGCCCAAGGAAATGAGAACATGAGGAGTATGTGCTGGCTTCTAAAGCTTTTATTCTGTTTATATTGGGTTGGTCAGAGTAAGTATTACAGCCAAGCCCAAATTCAGGGGGGGGGGCAAAAAAGTGTCATTTCATCATGTGATCAAGGGGACCCTCTTAATCTGTGTGGGCTATTTGAAACTACTGTGGGCTAAGTGGATTATAAACAGCATAAAATTTCCATAATTTTAGAAGATGAGAAGTACAGTAGTGATTTATTTTTAAAACTTCAGTGTCTGGAAAATGTCCAGTTTCTAGTTCATGGGCAGCTGCATTTTTCAATATAGCCTTACATAGGGAGTTCACCAAATCATTCACCATCATTCATGATGGCTCCATCTCATGACTTAATAACCTCCCAAAAGTTCACCTCCAATCACTGCTTCTTTTATGGATTAGATATTAAGGTATTACTATCAGGAACAAATACAGTCTATGGCAAAAATAGTGAACAAGCTACTTGAACAGTCATTGCACTTTCATAATTCCATCATCATTTTCTTGTTTTTACTCCAGTGAAACATTGATAGTATAAAACATAAAACAGGGAGCAAACTCTCTCTGTAGTTAGTTCCCCTGCATGAACTTCTAAGCAGACTGTGATTGGTATCTGCTCATGAATGGTCACCTAAAGAGACTACATCAAATACTCAAGGTTTCCTGAGTCATATGTTTTTAAGTATGTACCACCTAGCTCTAATGATAATAGTTGAACTCTGACACATATTTCCTGGATTTGAGTTCTGTTAATATTCTTGTGTCTTTCACATTACTTCAACTCTGAATAAGTTCTCAAAATCTCTGTATACAAGTCAACTTCATTTTACTACTTCAGTGTTCATGTTATTTGCCTATTACTGATTTTGTACTCTGTTTGTTTGTTTGTTTGTTTGTTTGTTTGTTTCGAAACAGGGTTTCTCTGTGTAGCCTTGGCTGTCCTGGAACTCACTCTGTAGAACAGGCTGGCCTCGAACTCAGAAATCCACCTGCATCTGCCTTCCAAGTGCTGGGATTAAAGGCATGCACCACCACTGTCTGGCCTGATTTTGTACTCTTGAATTTCATTTCTTTGGTGTTTTCATAAGTCAGAAAAATTAGCATGTTAGAAAATTTTAAAAGATTGTAATTTTTGCCCTTTCATAAAAAAGCAGACTTAAGCTCAAATATTAAAATTACATAAAGATAAATTATATATCTTTCTAGAAATACCTTACATATACAAGGAACATGTGTGTCTTTGTAATCCCTCTTCCCCCTTTACATAGATGTTGGCATATTATATTTTTTCACTGACTTCATTTTTATTTCACTTCTCAGTACCTGCTTTCTCTGAGTTTTTTAATTTTTATTTTAATCTTTTGAGAATTTCCTGCATGAAAACTATATTAATATATTTTAATCTCTCCCTTCTAAACCTTCCCATATCCTTCCCTTATTCCCTCTCAGATTCATGACTTCTTCTTCTGTAATTATTATTACATACTGTCTTAGTCAGGGTTTCTATTCCTGCGCAAACATCATGACCAAGAAGCAAGTTGGGGAGGAAAGGGTTTATTCGGCTTACACTTCCATACTGCTGTTCATCACCAAAGGAAGTCAGGACTGGAACTCAAGCAGGAGCTGATGCAGAAGCCATGGAGGGATGTTCTTTACTGGCTTGCTTTCCCTGGCTTGCTCAGCCTGCTTTCTTATAGAACCCAAGACTGCCAGCCCAGAGATGGTCCACCCACAAGGGGCCCTTGATCACTAATTGAGAAAATGCCTCACAGCTAGATCTCATGGAGGCATTTCCCCAACTGAAGCTCCTTTCTCTATGATAACTCCAGCTGTGTCAAGTTGACACAAACCTAGCCAGTACACATACGTATTTGTGTATGTACGCCTACTGATCCTATTATTGTTGCTGTTATAGCTGTGTTTAGAGTGACTATCTGGGGTTGGACAACCTCCCAGGGGAATCATCCCTGCAGAAAACTGCTTCTCCCTCTCCCAGCAGCTATTGATTACCTATAGCAAGGTAATCTAGGAATGGGACCTTGTGAAATTTCCCCAATCTATGTTGGCATGTCTACTAATATCATTGTGTAGGTACCCATATTTTTGAGATTTCATGGGTACAGGAATTGTGTCATATCTGCAAGACACTATCTTGTAACAGATGTCTTGATCATTTGACTGTTAGAATTCTTTTTCCCCCTCTACCACAATGGTCTCTGAACTAATACATAGGGATTGCTTCTTAGTACTTCTCAGTGAATATTATCACAAACATTTATTTGGTTTTGGATCATACACATTATTAATTTGTAATATAATTAATTATTATGTTTTTAACACCATGGGTGTTGTGAAGTTGGTAACAAGAGCTTTCTTGAAAGACAGTGATTTTTAAAACACAAATCTTTCATGCAAAACCAATTTTAATTTATTTCAGTGTTGACAAAGTCAAATTTTCACATGTCTTACATACATCCCATTCTGTTCTTAGAGGAATTGACCATGTGGTCCCTGCTAAATGGTCAGGAAGGCTCTGCTCCATATCCTTTCTGACAGTGAGTGAGACAAATAGGACAAATCAGAAAAGTATGTAGTATGCAGAGTATTCATAGCGTGCAGATTATAGAAGTTCGAATTTCCCAGAAGTTAAAGATTTCAAGGACTACTGTGGACCTATATCTCTGCTATGGCTCTATTCTCAGAGCCACCAAGGGAGGATTGCTTTTGGATTGGCATATGATTACCTTGTATCCTTACTCTTAATACTCCTACTTAATTTTCTTTGACAAAAAAACAACTTTAAGAAGAACAAGGCATATTTAATATTTACCATATTAAATACCTAAGGTGATCAACTTACAAAGAGAAAAGTTCTCTTTTGGTTCATGGTCTCTACTAACTGCATTGGGACACTAGTTGTGGTAGTCTCAAAGAAAATTAATTCCATGGGCTCATATATTTGAATACTTAGCCATTGGGGATTGGCACTATTTGAAAGGTGTGGCCTTATTGGAAAAAGTTTCTGGTTCCTGTTGGTTCAGATGTAGAACTCTCAGCTGCTTCTCTAAAACCA
>CACVCL010034947.1:0-10663 GCA_902729485.2 Mus minutoides
ACTTAGTATACTAATTCGAGCAGAGTTAGGTCAACCAGGTGCACTACTAGGGGATGACCAGATTTATAATGTTATTGTCACCGCCCACGCATTTATTATGATTTTCTTTATAGTAATACCTATAATACTCGGAGGCTTTGGGAACTGACTTGTACCTCTAATAATTGGAGCCCCTGATATAGCATTCCCACGGATAAATAATATAAGCTTCTGACTTCTCCCTCCATCCTTCTTACTTCTTATAGCATCATCTATAGTAGAAGCAGGAACAGGAACAGGATGAACAGTATACCCTCCCTTAGCCGGAAATTTAGCTCATGCTGGAGCATCTGTAGATCTAACTATTTTTTCTCTTCACTTAGCTGGCGTATCGTCTATCTTAGGGGCTATTAATTTTATTACTACTATCATTAATATAAAACCTCCAGCTATGACCCAATATCAAACACCACTATTTGTCTGATCTGTTCTTATTACAGCTGTGCTTCTTCTCCTTTCACTCCCAGTATTAGCCGCAGGCATTACAATACTATTAACAGACCGAAATCTCAATACAACTTTCTTTGATCCTGCTGGAGGAGGAGACCCAATCCTTTATCAACATCTATTTTGATTCTTTGGACACCCCGAAGTTTACATTCTTATTCTCCCAGGATTTGGAATTATCTCACATGTAGTTACCTTCTACTCTGGAAAAAAAGAACCTTTTGGTTACATGGGAATGGTATGAGCTATAATATCTATTGGCTTCCTAGGCTTCATTGTCTGAGCTCACCATATATTTACAGTAGGTTTAGATGTAGACACACGAGCCTATTTTACATCAGCTACAATAATTATTGCTATTCCCACAGGTGTAAAAGTATTTAGCTGACTTGCAACTCTTCATGGAGGTAATATTAAATGATCCCCAGCTATACTATGAGCGCTAGGCTTTATCTTTCTATTCACAGTGGGAGGGTTAACTGGGATTGTCCTTTCAAACTCATCACTCGATATCGTTCTCCACGATACCTACTACGTAGTCGCCCATTTCCATTACGTACTATCTATAGGAGCAGTATTTGCCATTATAGCTGGATTTGTCCATTGATTCCCACTATTTTCTGGTTACACCTTAAACGATATATGAGCTAAAGCCCATTTCGCCATTATATTTGTAGGGGTTAATATAACATTTTTCCCTCAACACTTCCTAGGCCTTTCAGGAATACCACGACGTTATTCAGACTATCCAGATGCTTACACTACATGAAATACTGTATCATCCATAGGATCTTTTATTTCGCTTACAGCTGTCCTCGTAATAATTTTTATAATTTGAGAAGCATTTGCCTCTAAACGAGAAGTACTATCAGTATTACACTCTTCAACAAATCTAGAGTGAATCCACGGCTGCCCACCACCTTACCATACCTTTGAAGAACCAGCCTATGTAAAAGTTAAATAAGAAAGGAAGGAATCGAACCCCCTAAAACTGGTTTCAAGCCAGTCCCATATCCTATATGACTTTCTCAATAAGATATTAGTAAAAAAATTACATAACTTTGTCAAAGTTAAGTTATAGAATAAAATCTATATATCTTATATGGCATATCCATTTCAATTAGGTCTCCAAGACGCAACATCCCCAATCATAGAAGAACTCATAAACTTCCATGACCATACACTGATAATCGTGTTTTTAATTAGCTCCCTAGTACTATATATTATTTCTCTAATATTAACAACAAAACTAACACATACAAGCACTATAGACGCACAAGAAGTTGAAACCATTTGAACTATCTTACCAGCCGTAATTCTTATTTTAATTGCTCTCCCCTCCCTACGTATTCTCTACATAATAGACGAAATTAATAACCCCCTATTAACAGTAAAAACCATAGGTCACCAATGATATTGAAGCTATGAGTATACCGATTATGAAGATTTATGCTTTGACTCATACATAATTCCAACAAATGACCTTAAACCGGGTGAACTACGACTATTAGAAGTTGACAACCGAGTTGTCTTACCAATAGAGCTTCCGATTCGTATATTAATTTCATCTGAAGATGTTCTCCACTCATGAGCCGTCCCTTCATTAGGACTAAAAACCGATGCAATTCCAGGACGATTAAACCAAGCAACAGTAACATCAAACCGACCAGGATTGTTTTATGGTCAATGCTCTGAAATCTGTGGCTCTAATCACAGCTTCATGCCTATTGTTCTTGAAATAGTTCCACTAAAACATTTTGAAAACTGATCTGCTTCTATAATTTAAATTCACTATGAAGCTTAGAGCGTTAACCTTTTAAGTTAAAGTTAGAGACTTTAAATCTCCATAGTGACATGCCACAACTAGACACATCCACATGATTTATTACAATCATTTCATCAATGATCACTCTATTTATTTTATTTCAATTGAAAATCTCTTCACAAGCTTTCCCACTATCACCATCACCAAAAACATTAACAACACAAAAAGTTAACACCCCTTGAGAATCAAAATGAACGAAAATTTATTTGCCTCATTCATTACCCCAACAATAATAGGGTTGCCAATTGTTGTGACCATTATTATATTTCCATCCATTCTATTCCCATCATCAAAACGCCTAATTAACAACCGTCTTTACTCTTTTCAACACTGACTAATTAAACTAATTATTAAACAAATAATATTAATACATACCCCAAAAGGACGAACCTGAACACTAATAATTGTGTCCCTTATTATATTTATTGGGTCTACAAATCTTCTAGGACTTCTACCCCATACATTCACCCCTACAACTCAATTATCCATAAACTTAAGTATGGCAATCCCATTATGAGCCGGAGCCGTAATCCTAGGATTTCGCCATAAATTAAAAAGCTCTTTAGCCCACTTCCTCCCACAAGGAACTCCAATCTCATTAATTCCAATATTAATTATTATTGAAACAATTAGTTTATTTATTCAACCCATAGCCCTAGCAGTTCGACTGACAGCTAATATCACTGCAGGCCACCTATTGATACACCTAATTGGAGGTGCCACCCTAGTACTAATAAATATTAGTCCACCAACTGCCACCATTACATTTATTATTCTTCTACTATTAACAGTCCTGGAATTTGCAGTAGCATTAATTCAAGCTTACGTATTTACCCTTCTAGTAAGTCTATATCTACATGATAATACGTAATGACCCACCAAACTCATGCCTATCATATAGTTAACCCAAGCCCATGACCATTGACAGGAGCCTTTTCAGCCCTCTTATTAACATCGGGTTTAGTAATATGATTTCACTACAACTCAATTATTTTATTAACATTAGGCCTGTTAACTAATACCCTTACAATGTGTCAATGGTGACGAGATGTAATCCGCGAAGGAACTTACCAAGGTCATCACACACCAATCGTCCAAAAAGGGCTCCGATATGGGATAATCTTATTTATTATTTCTGAAGTTTTCTTCTTTGCCGGATTTTTTTGAGCATTTTACCACTCCAGTTTAGTCCCTACACATGACCTAGGAGGTTGCTGACCACCAACAGGAATTTCACCACTTAACCCACTAGAAGTCCCGCTCTTAAATACCTCAGTACTTCTAGCATCAGGTGTCTCAATCACATGGGCTCATCACAGCCTAATAGAAGGGAAACGAAACCACATGAATCAAGCCTTGATAATTACTATTATATTAGGACTTTATTTTACTGCTTTGCAAGCCATAGAATACTTTGAAACACCCTTCTCTATCTCAGATGGAATTTACGGATCAACATTCTTTATAGCAACAGGATTTCATGGACTTCACGTAATCATTGGATCAACCTTCCTTATAGTATGTCTTTTGCGACAACTAAAATTTCATTTTACATCCAAACACCACTTCGGATTTGAAGCAGCAGCATGATACTGACACTTCGTAGATGTAGTCTGACTATTCCTCTATGTCTCTATTTATTGATGAGGATCCTACTCTCTTAGTATAATTAATACAACTGACTTCCAATTAGTAAATTCTGAAAAGCCCTCAGAAGAGAGTAATTAATCTTTTTATTATTATTCTAATCAACAGCTCTCTGTCCCTTCTCCTAATCCTAATTGCATTCTGATTACCACAAATAAATCTATATACAGAAAAAGCAAATCCATATGAATGCGGTTTTGACCCTTCAAGCTCCGCGCGCCTGCCGTTCTCAATAAAATTTTTCCTAGTGGCCATTACATTCTTATTATTTGACCTAGAAATTGCCCTTCTATTACCCCTTCCATGAGCTATTCAAACAATCAAAACCTCAACTATAATAATTATAGCTTCAATTTTGGTCACTATCCTATCTTTAGGCCTTATATATGAATGAGTCCACAAAGGATTAGAATGAACAGAATAAATGGTAATTAGTTTAAAACAAAATTAATGATTTCGACTCATTAGATTATGATATTACTCATAATTACCAATATGTCATCTGCCTTCCTTAACCTTACTTTAGCCTTCACCCTATCACTCCTAGGAACCCTAATATTCCGTTCCCACCTAATATCCACCCTTTTATGTCTAGAAGGCATAATATTGTCCCTATTTATTATAACTTCAGTATCTTCCTTAAACTCTAATTCAATAAGCACCATACCTGTTCCTATCATTATTCTAGTTTTCGCTGCATGTGAGGCAGCGGTAGGTCTAGCCCTACTAGTAAAAGTGTCAAACACCTATGGAACTGATTATGTCCAAAACCTTAATCTCTTACAATGTTAAAGATTATCTTTCCATCATTAATATTACTTCCTTTAACCTGACTTTCAAAATCAAAAAAAACCTGAACAAACGTAACTTCTTACAGCTTTTTAATTAGCTTGATTAGCTTAACATTATTAGGACAAACCAACGAAAATTATCTTAATTTCTCAAATATATTTTTTTCTGACCCTCTGTCTTCACCATTAATTATTCTAACAACTTGACTTCTACCACTAATACTTATAGCTAGCCAAAATCATTTAATAAAAGAAAACCCTATATTTCAAAAAATTTATATTTCAATGTTGGTAAGCCTGCAAATCCTACTAATTATAACCTTTTCTGCAACAGAATTAATCATGTTTTATATTTTATTTGAAGCAACTCTTATCCCCACACTTATCATTATCACTCGATGAGGTAATCAGACTGAACGATTAAATGCAGGAATTTACTTTTTATTTTATACGTTAATAGGCTCTATCCCACTATTAATCGCCCTTATCCTAATTCAGAACTACATTGGCACATTAAACTTCCCAATCTTACTTTTAACATCTAACCCCATAAACACTTCCTGATCCAATAACTTTTTATGACTAGCATGTATAATAGCATTTCTCATTAAGATACCACTATATGGAGTCCACTTATGACTCCCAAAAGCCCACGTTGAAGCACCAATTGCCGGATCTATAATTCTTGCAGCTATTCTATTAAAATTAGGCGGCTATGGGATAATCCGAATTTCTATTATCTTGGACCCACTAACAAAATATATAGCCTATCCATTTATTCTCTTATCCCTATGGGGAATAATCATAACTAGCTCAATCTGCTTACGTCAAACAGACCTAAAATCATTAATTGCTTACTCCTCAGTAAGCCATATAGCTCTAGTCATTGCATCAATCCTAATTCAAACCCCATGAAGCTTTGTAGGAGCAACAATACTGATAATCGCTCATGGGCTTACCTCCTCATTACTTTTTTGTTTAGCCAATACTAACTATGAACGCATCCATAGTCGTACCATAATCATAGCTCGCGGTCTCCAAACAATTTTTCCACTAATAGCAATATGATGATTAATTGCCAGCTTAGCCAACCTAGCCCTTCCACCAACAATTAATCTTATAGGGGAACTATTTATTACCATATCACTTTATTCTTGATCTAACCCTTCAATCATCCTAATAGGAATAAATATTATCATTACAGGAATATACTCCATTTATATAATTATCACTACTCAACGTGGTAAAATAACAAACCATATAATTGACCTTCAACCCTCCCACACACGAGAAATAGCACTTATAGCTCTCCATGTAATCCCATTAATCCTTCTAACCATTAACCCTAAACTCATTACAGGATTAACAATATGTAGATATAGTTTACAAAAAACATTAGACTGTGAATCTAATAACAGGAAATTAACCTCCTTATTTACCAAGAAAGTATGCAAGAACTGCTAATTCATGCCTCCATGATTAAAACCATGGCTTTCTTACTTTTATAGGATAATAGTAATCCATTGGTCTTAGGAACCAAAAACCTTGGTGCAAATCCAAATAAAAGTAATTAATATACTCTCAACCTTAATCTTATTAATTTTTATTATTCTCCTTTCCCCAATTCTAATCTCAACAACTAACTTAATTAAACATATCAACTTCCCAACATATGCTATACTATCAATCAAATTTTCATTCATCATAAGCTTACTCCCCCTCCTAATATTTTTCTATGATAATATAGAATATATAATCACTACCTGGCACTGAATAACTATGAATTCAATTAAACTCTCTTTAAGTTTTAAAATTGACTACTTTTCTATTTTATTTATATCTGTAGGACTCTACGTCACATGATCAATTATCCAATTCTCCTCCTGATATATACACTCAGATATTCACATCAACCGATTTATCAAGTATCTATTATTATTTCTAATTACTATACTTATTTTAACATCAGCTAACAATATATTTCAATTATTTATTGGCTGAGAGGGAGTAGGAATTATATCCTTCCTACTTATTGGATGATGGTATGGACGAACAGACGCAAACACTGCAGCTCTCCAAGCTATTTTATATAACCGCATTGGAGACATTGGATTTATTATAGCTATAGTTTGATTTTCCTTAAATACAAACTCATGAGAATTTCAACAGATTATACTTTCAGATAACAGCTTTATTCCATTATTAGGCCTACTAATTGCAGCCACAGGAAAATCAGCACAGTTTGGCCTTCACCCATGATTACCATCAGCTATAGAAGGACCAACACCTGTATCAGCTTTATTACATTCCAGCACTATAGTAGTAGCAGGAATTTTCCTGTTAATCCGATTTCACCCACTCACATCAAATAATAATAATATTCTAACAATTATACTATGTTTGGGGGCTCTCACTACATTATTTACAGCCATTTGCGCCCTTACCCAAAATGATATCAAAAAAATCGTAGCTTTTTCCACATCAAGCCAATTAGGTCTTATAATGGTAACCCTGGGGATTAACCAACCATATTTAGCTTTCCTACATATCTGCACACACGCATTCTTTAAAGCCATACTATTTATGTGCTCCGGCTCAATTATTCATAGCCTAAACGACGAACAAGATATCCGAAAAATAGGAAACACAATGAAAACTTTACCTTTTACCTCCTCATGTTTAACCATCGGAAGCCTAGCCCTTACAGGAATACCATTCCTAACAGGATTTTATTCAAAAGACTTGATCATTGAAGCCATTAATACCTGTAATACCAACGCCTGAGCCCTTCTTGTCACACTAATCGCCACATCAATAACAGCTATATATAGCATACGTATTATTTACTTTGTTTCCATGACTAAACCACGCTACCCTCCTCTCATTACTATTAACGAAAATGACCCAGACCTTATAAACCCTATTAAACGCCTGGCACTTGGAAGTATCTTTGCAGGATTCATCATCTCATACAACATTCCACCAACCAATATTCAAATTCTTACTATACCATGATCTCTAAAAACCACAGCCCTAATTATTACAGTACTAGGATTTATTATTGCCTTAGAACTAAATAATTTAACTATAAAACTTTCTATTAACAAAACAAATTCATTATCATCATTCTCCACTCTACTAGGCTATTTTCCATCCATTATTCACCGTTTTACACCCATAAAATCCCTCAACCTAAGCTTGAATACATCTCTAAACCTCCTAGACCTCATCTGATTAGAAAAATTAATCCCAAAATCAACCTCAACCATTCACACTAATATAACCACATTATTGACTAGCCAAAAAGGCCTAATTAAACTTTACTTCATATCATTCTTAATTAACATTATTCTTATCATTATTGTGTACTCTATTAATCTCGAGTAATCTCAATAATGATAAAAATACCCGCAAACAAAGACCACCCTGCTACCATTATTATCCAAGTCGCACAACTATATATTGCAGCAACCCCAATTCCACCTTCTAGTATAATCCCTACATCATCAATTTCATATATTAATCAATCACCTAAGTTATCAAAATCAACTAATTCTACCTCATTATAATAATCAAGTAGATATATTACAAGTATCTCTATCAAAAACCCCATAATTAAAAAACTAAAGATTAATCAACTAGACCCCCAAGTCTCAGGATATTCCTCAGCAGCTATAGCAGTTGTATAACCAAATACAACTAACATTCCACCTAGATAAATTAAAAAGACTATTAAACCTAAAAACGACCCTCCAAACCCTAAAACCATTAAACAACCAACAAATCCACTAACAATTAAACCTAAACCACCATAAATAGGTGAAGGTTTTAATGCCAACCCTAAGCACCCAATCAAAAATAATAAACTTAAAATAAAAATATAATTGTTCATTGTTCTCACACAGCATTTAACTGCGACCAATGACATGAAAAATCATCGTTGTAATTCAACTACAAGAACACCTAATGACAATCATACGAAAAACACACCCACTATTCAAGATAATTAATCACTCCTTCATCGATCTGCCTGCCCCTTCCAACATCTCATCATGATGAAACTTTGGGTCTCTATTAGGAATCTGCCTTATAGTCCAAATCCTCACAGGCCTATTCCTAGCAATACACTACACATCAGACACGATAACAGCCTTCTCATCAGTAACACATATCTGCCGAGATGTAAACTATGGATGGCTAATCCGATACCTACATGCCAACGGGGCCTCTATATTCTTTATCTGCTTATTTTTACACGTAGGACGTGGAATGTACTACGGATCCTACACATTTATAGAAACATGAAATATTGGGGTTATTTTACTATTTGCAGTAATAGCCACAGCATTTATAGGTTATGTCCTCCCATGGGGACAGATATCATTTTGAGGCGCTACAGTAATTACAAACCTTCTATCAGCCATTCCATATGTAGGAACTACTCTAGTAGAATGAATTTGAGGCGGATTCTCAGTAGATAAAGCCACCCTAACCCGATTTTTTGCTTTCCACTTTATCCTACCATTCATTATTGCGGCATTAGTAATTGTCCATCTCCTTTTCCTTCACGAAACAGGATCTAACAACCCCACCGGCCTAAACTCCAATGCCGACAAAATCCCATTCCACCCTTACTATACCATCAAAGACATCCTAGGAGTCCTAATTATGCTCCTCTTCCTTATAACCTTAGTCCTCTTTTTCCCAGACATATTAGGTGATCCCGACAATTACATACCAGCCAACCCACTAAACACTCCACCTCATATTAAGCCAGAATGATATTTCCTATTTGCATATGCCATTCTACGCTCAATCCCTAATAAGCTAGGAGGAGTCCTAGCCCTAATTTTATCTATCCTAATCCTTGCGTTCCTCCCATTCCTCCACACATCCAAACAACGAAGCCTAATATTCCGCCCAATCACCCAAGCCTTATACTGAATTCTAGTAGCCAACCTACTAATCCTCACTTGAATTGGAGGTCAACCAGTAGAACACCCATTTATTATTATTGGTCAACTAGCCTCCATCTCTTACTTCACTATTATCCTCATTATGATACCAATCGCAGGTATCATTGAAGACAAATTACTAAAACTCTACCCATGTCTTGATAGTATAAATATTACTCCGGTCTTGTAAACCTGAAATGAAGATCTACTCTTCTCAAGACATCAAGAAGAAGGAACTAACTCCCTACCCTCAGCACCCAAAGCTGATATTCTAGTTAAACTACTTCTTGCAGTACATAAATTTATTTAGTACAATAGAACATTAATGTATATCGTACATTACATTATTATCCCCTAGCATATAAGCATGTATCCTACATTAATGCATCCAGACATTAACCAAATATCAACTATAAATTCTCCTCAACATGAATATTATTATCATACATTTTAATTAATGCTTGTCAACATACCTGTGTTATCAGACATACCCCATTTAAGTCATAAACCCTTCTCTTCCATATGACTATCCCCCTCCCCATGTGGTCCCTTAATCTACCATCCTCCGTGAAACCATCAACCCGCCCACCTAATACCCCTCTTCTCGCTCCGGGCCCATATCACTTGGGGGTAGCTAACCTGAATCTTTATCAGACATCTGGTTCTTACTTCAGGGCCATCAAATGCGTTATCGCCCATACGTTCCCCTTAAATAAGACATCTCGATGGTAACGGGTCTAATCAGCCCATGACCAACATAACTGAGGTGTCAGGCCTTTGGTATTTTTTTATTTTTGGGTGCCTTCATCACCATGGCCGACTCAGCTCCCGAAGGTCAGCACATCATCCAGAAGTACATACGGTCAAGAGTCCTTAGTCCACCTTGCCAATCTCCCGAAAGGCTATTTAATTAATGCTTGTTAGACATAAAATTAAATCAATACTAAATTTGAACTCAC
>CACVCL010034948.1:0-10645 GCA_902729485.2 Mus minutoides
TTTTTATTTTAAAAAAAAGGTTTATTTATTATATGTAAGTACACTGTAGCTGTCTTCAGACACTCCAGAAGAGGGCATCAGATTTCATTACAGACGGCTGTGAGCCACCATGTGGTTGCTGGGATTTGAACTCAGGACCTTTAGAAGAGCAGTCAGTGCTCTTAACCGCTGAGCCATCTTGCCAGCACAGCATAGAAGTTCTTTTTTTTTTTCAACTTTTATTAGATATTTTCTTCATTTACATTTCAAGTGTTATCCAGAAAGTTCCCTATACACTCCCACCTCCCGGCCCTGCTCCCCTACCCATCCGCTACCACTTCTTGGCCCTGGTGTTCCCCTGTATTGGGTCATATAAAGTCTGCATGACCAAGGGGCCTCTCTTCCCACTGATGGCCAACTAGGCCATCCTCTTCTATATATGCAGCTAGAGACGTGAGCTCAGGGGGTACTAGTTAGTTCACGGTTATTCTTCCACGTAGAGGGTTGAAGACCCCTTCAGCTCCTTGGGTACTTTCTCTAGCTCCTTCTTCCTTGGGAACCCTGTGTTCCATCTAATAGCTGACTGTGAGCTTCCACCTCCATGTTTGCGAGGCATTGGTATATTTTCCCCCAAGACAGCTATATCTGGGCCCTTTCAGCACCATCTTGCTGGCATATGCTATAGTGTATATGTTTGGTGGCTGATTGTGGGATGGATCCCTGGCAGCCGCAGTTGTTGGGTCCATCCTTTGGATTCAGCTTCACACATGAACCCTTTAACTCTTTCAATGTGTGCTTTGTTCTTAATTCTAGGAAGGGGTGACATGTCCACATTTTTATCTTCCTTCTTCTTGAGTATCATGTGTTTAGTAAATTGTATCTTGGGTAGTCTAGGTTTCTGGGCTAATATCCACATATCAGTGAGTACATGTTATGTGAGTTCTTTTGTGACTGGGTTACTTCACTCAGGATGATGGCCTCCAGATCCATCCATTTGCCTAGGAATTTCATATATTTATTGTTTTTAATAGCTGAGTNCTCAATTTCTTTCTTCAGAGACTTGAAGTTCTTGTCATACAAATCTTTCACTTCCTTCGTAAGAGTCACTCCAAGATATTTTATATTGTTAGTGACTATTGTGAAGGGTGATGTTTCCCTGATCTCTTTCTCAGCCAGTTCATCCTTTGTATAGAGAAAGGCCATCGATTTGCTTGAGTTAATTCTATATCCAGCTACTACACTAAAGCTGTTTATCAGGTTTAGGAGTTCTCTGGTGGAGTTTTTGGGGTCACTTATATATACTATCATATCATCTTCAAATAGTGATAATTTGAGTTATTCCTTTCCAATTTGTATCCCCTTGACCTCCTTTTGTTGTTGAATCGCTCTGGCTAGGACTTCAAGTACTATATTGAATAGTTAGGGAGAAAGTGGGCAGCCTTGTCTGGTCCCTGATTTTAGTGGGATTGCTTCCAGTTTCTCTCCATTTAGTTTGATGTTGGCCACTTGTTTGCTGTAGATTGCTTTTATCATGTTTAGGTAAGGGCCTTGAATTCCTGATCTTTCTAAGACCTTTATCATGAATGGGTGTTGGATTTTGTCAAATGCTTTCTCAGCATCTAAGGAGATGATCATGTGGTTTTTATCTTTGAGTTTGTTTATACAGTGTATTATGTTGATGGATTTCCATATATTAAACAATCCCTGCATTCCTGGGATAAAGCCTACTTGGTCATGATGGATGATCGTTTTGATGTGTTCTTGGATTCGGTTGGCAAGAATTTTTTGAGTATTTTTGCGTCAATATTCTTAAGGGAAATTGGTCTGAAGTTTTCTTTCATTTTTGGATCTTTGTGTGATTTAGGTATCAGAGTAATTGTGGCTTCATAGAATGAATTGGGTAGAGTACCTTCTGTTTCTATTTTGTGGAATAGTTTGAGGAGAGTTGTAATTACATCTTCTTTGAAGGTCTGATAGAACTCTGCACTAAACCGATTTGGTTCTGGGCTTTTTGTGGTTGGGAGACTATTGATGATTGCTTCAATTTCTTTAGAGGAAATGTGACTGTTTAGATCTTAATCTGATCCCGATTTAACTTTGGTACCTGGTATCTGTCTAGGAAGTTGTCTATTTCATCCAGGTTTTCCAATTTTGTTTTGTATAGCCATTTGTAGTAGGATCTGATGATGTTTTGGATTTCCTCAGGTTCTGTTGTTATTTCTCCTTTCTCATTTCTGATTTTGTTAATTAGAATACTGGCCCTGTGCCCTCTAGTTAATCTGGCTAAGGGTTTATCTATATAGTTGATTTTCTCAAAGAGCCATCCCCTGGTTTGGTTGATTCTTTGAATAGTTTTGTTTGTTTGTTTGTTTTGTTTGTTTTGTTTTGTTTCCACATGGTTAATTTTGCCCCTGACTTTGATTTCCTGCTGTCTACTCCTCTTTGGTAAATTTGCTTCCTTTAGTTCTAAAACTTCTAGGTGTGCTGTCAGGTTACTAGTGTATGCTCTCTCTAGTTTCTTTTTGGAGGCACTCAGGGTTATAAGTATTCCTCTTAGGACTACCTTCATTGTGTCTCATAAGTATGGGTATGTTGTGGCCTCCTTTTCATTAAACTCTAAAACGTCTTTAAGTTCTTTCTTTATTTCTTCCTTCACCAAGCTATCATTGGGTAGAGTGTTGCTCAGTTTCCATGAGAATGATGGCTTTCTATTATTATTCTGTTATTGAAGATCAGCCTTAGTCAGTGGTGATCAGATAGGATGCATGAGAAAATTTCAATATTTTTGTATAAGTGGAGGCCTGGTTTTTGACCAATTATATGGTAGTTTTGGAGGAGGTATCATGTAGCACTGAGAAGAAGGTATATCCTTTTGTTTTAGGATAAAATGTTCTGTAGATATCTATTAAATACATTTGTTTCATAACTTCTGTTATTGTCCATGTGTCTCTGTTTAGTTTCTGTTTCCAGGATCTGTTCAATGGTGAAAGTGGGGTGTTGAAGTCTCCCACTATTATTGTGTGAGGTGAAACGTGTGCTTTGAGCATAATAAAGTTTCTTTAATGATTGTGGCTGCTCTTTCATTTGAAGCATAGATATTCAGAATTGAAAGTTTATCTTGGAAGATTTAAACTTTGATGTGTATGAAGTGCCCCTCCTTTTCTTTTTTGATAACTTTGGGTTGGAAGTCAATTTTATTAGATATTAGAATGGCTACTTCAGGTTGTTTCTTTGGACCATTTGCTTGGAAAATTGGTTTCCAGCCTTTTAATCTTTGGTAGTGTTTTTCTTATTCCCTGAGGTGCATTTCTTGTAAGCAGCAAAATGTTTGGTCCTGTTTGTGTAGCCAGTCTATTACTCTATGTCTTTTTATTGGAAAATTAAGATGATTTATGTTACGAGAAATTAAAGAAAAGTAATTATTGCTACCTGTTTTGTTGTTGTTGTTGTTGTTGTTGTTGTTGTTAAATTTGGGATTCTGTTCTTGTGGCTGTCTTCTTTTAGGTTTGTTGAAGGATTACTTTCTTGTTTTTTCTAGGGTGTAATTTCTGTCCTGTGTTGGTGTTTTCCTGTTATTATTCTTTGAAGGGATGGATTAGTGTAAAGATATTGTGTGAATTTGTTTTTGTCATGGAATACTTTGGTTTTTTCATCTATGGTAATTGAGAGTTTTGCTGGGTATAGCAGCCTGTGATGGCATTTGTGTTCTCTTGGGGTCTGTATAACATCTGTCCAGGATCTTCTGGCTTTCATAGTCTCTGGTGAGAAATATGGTTTAATTCTCATAGGCCTGCCTTTATATGTTACTTGACCTTTTTCCCTTACTGCCTTTAATATTCTGCCTTTATTTAGTGCATTTGTTGTTCTGATTTTGGGAGGAATTTCTTTTCTGGTTATTTTGAGTTCTGTTGGCTTCTTATATGTTCATGGGCATCTCTTTCTTTAGGTTTGGAAAGTTTCTTCTATAATTTTGTTGAAGATATTGGCTGGCACTTTAAGTTGAAAATCTGCATTTTCATCTACCCTTATCATCCATTGGTTTGGTCTTCTCATTGTGTCCTGGATTTCCTGGCCGTTACAAATTGGGATCTTTTTGTATTTTGCATTTTCTTTGATTGATGTGCCCATGTTCTATATAGAATCTTCTGCACCTGAGATTCTCTCTTCTACCTGTTTAGCACTGTTCTCCTGTATTTCTTTAACTGAGTTATTAATGCTCTTCTTAAGTTCCTGTACCAACATCATAAGATTTTGAATCTGAATCTTGCTTTTCTGGTGTGTTGGGGTAACCAGGACTGGCTGAGTTGGGAATTCTGTGTTCTGATGATGGTGAGAAGTTTTGGTTTCTGTTAGTAAGATTCTTATCTTTGCCTTTTGACATCTGGTAATCTCTGGTGTTAGTTGTTTCAGTTGTCTCTGGCTGGAGCCTGTTGCTCCTGTGATTCTGTTAGCCTCTTTCAGCTCTCCTGGGAGTCCAGCTCTCTTCTGAGTTTCAGTGGTCAGAGTACTCTCTTCCGCAAGCTCTCCTCTTGCAGGGAAAAGGTACACAGGTCTGGCATTCAGACCTGCCTCCTGCCTGAAGATGAATGCTCAAGATAGGGCCTGTCCCAGAAGATGGGTTGCCTCTGCAGTCTTTGAGCTCACCTGCACAGACTGGTCTCCGAGGGACCCAAGACACAAGATGGTACCCTCACCTGCTCTGGAGGTCAGAGCCCTCCCAGGCCTGGATGTCTGGAACCCAGAACAGGGTTCTGTCCCAGAAGTGGTGTGCTTCTGCAGTCTGCTTGCTCAAACTCCACAGTCCACTGTGCTTTTTCTGTCATATATTGCATCACTGTTTTATTTGCCAAACCAGGTTCTCTCTAGAAGGCCTCCATACCATCAAACATCTTTGCAAACTTCATGCCTCTGGTGCCACTGTGCTTATATTACTGTCACCCTTGAGTAAGGGAAATTTAGTTTACACTTTTATTTTCAATATTTATTTTCTCATATTTAGTAATGATTATAATACTTATAATATTGAAAGACTTTAATTTTGAAAGGCAGTTATGGGCAAAATCTGTTTAAAGATTTCAGAATTTCTTCATATTTATAAGAATTGCTAAAATAATAGCTACATTACTCAACTAAATTATACAAAATTTGACTTTTGACTTGATATTAAAACAAGCAGAACAGACATACAGACACCAGAGTATACATTCTATTGTTAAGAAAATGCTTTACCAAACTTTACATGGTTGTTAGAAGCAGTCTCATTAATGAAAGGCACTAGCTGTATCATACAATAAGTGTAAATGTTACTCACAGAATCTTTCTCTCTCTTTCTCTCTCACATACACATGCACATGCACACGCACACACACACACACACACACACACACAAACACATACACAAACACATACACAAACACATACACATACACACACACACACACACACACACACACACATACTGTGAATTTCTGGTTATCTCTAAAAATTTCATACCTACATCTTTTTCATCAATAATAGAAAAAGTACAATGTTTTGTGCATGTTACTAATTAGAAATTATCTCTTTTTGTACATTATACATTTCTCACCAAGTGTTGCTAAAAAATCAGTTTTAACTTCTCACAAAATCACAAGGAGCCTTTGATATCTGGTTGAAAATGCAGGAATACCTAACCAATAGCCCACTAGTCTTGACACAGATATTTAGAGGATTGTAAAGTCTCTGTACTTTGGATTTTTAATCAGTTTCATAGTGCATAGAAATAGATGTTCTTCATATTACCATACAATATGGAAAATGAATGCCTACAGGAATAGTCATGCATGCATGGGTTGTATATTAGTGAATCAGAGATGATTGCTACTCTCAGGGTCAACATTAATGTTTCACAAAAAAGTGATATCAAATAAAGTAGAACATTGAATGTTATTGACTTTTGAAATATTTCCATTATCATTACAGTTCAAGGGGATAATCATTATGAACTTGTGGATGAGGCATCTGAGAACTTAGTATTTTATAGTGAGAATGAGGACAGAGCTGACCGGACAACAAAATTGATATTTGCTCTTGGTAAGAATGGCAGTTGATCTCTGAAATAGTAACAAAATTACTGTTCCACAAATAAGGACTAAGTCAGATTCACCCTCCCCCCATGAAGTGTTATAGTATTTCCAAAGCCTTTTCCAGTAACTAACAACCAGATTGTGTGTAGACCTACTTGTACACTATATTGTAATTTGAGTAGCATGGCACTGAAGACTGTGGGCAATGATGGAAGTCATTGGAAGAGTTCATACTCATGTTTATTCCCTGGAAAAATGGAGCATATGTGATTTTCCCAAAGATTAGACCATTTTCAGTGTCATCTCATTAAATGAGTAGAAAATTAAAACAGTATTGCCCAAGAGAAATGTGAGGTTTCCATTTTCCATTGAAGTTCTTGACTCTTTCATTTTTAAGAGTAGATGGGATTAGTATGTGTAGTTTCCATAGAAAAGGGTTTGTATGTTTTGTTCATCATGAAATACTGGAAAGTGATCTCATACCACAATTTTCACCTTATTAAGTGTGTCCATGACCATTGGGTTAATTTTCATTATCAGTATTTGCCCATCCAGGTTGGATAAATTTAGAGAAGTTGGGACTTTTCATTATATATCATGGTGGGTCCCAAAGATAGCAATGTACATAATGCAGGATTGTCATGAAGAAATCTCTGACAGTATTATTCATGGAATGCAGAAAGAAATCTCTGACTTTTTTATTCATGGAACACAGGCCATGATCCTTTAACTTCTGAACAAAAGGAAAATTTTGCTGAACTTGCTGAAGAAAAGGGAAATCCAGCTGAAAACCTCAGAGAAGTCCTGATTACAGGTAACTGTAACAAATGTTAACATATGTAACACAGTTCCTAGTCCCATTTCTCCTCCCCTCTGTGTTCAAGAGGATGTCTACCCTTCCCCCTGCCAGGACTCCACACTCCCTGGGGCCTCAAATCTCTCAGGGATTAGGCATGTCTTCTTCCACTGTGGCCAGATCATCTAGTTCTCTATTGCATGTATGTTGGGGGGCTCAGAACAGCTAGTATATGCAGTGTGGTTGGTTGCTCAGTGTCTAAGAGATTTCAGGGGTCTGGGTTAGTTGAGACTGCTGGTCTGCCTCTGGGGTCACCCTCCTCCTCAGCTTCTTGCAGCCTTTCCCTAATCCAACTACAGTTGTCCCCCTCTTCATTCCAATGGTTAGATTTAATATCTGTATCAGTCTCAGTCTGCTGGTTGTTAGGCCTCTTGGAGGACAGTTATGCTAGGCTCCTGTCTATAAATACATCATAGAATCAGTAATAGTGTCAGACCTTGGATCTTCTCCTTGAGATGAGTCCCAATTTGGGCCAGTCACTGAACCTCCCTTTCCTCAGTCTTATATCCATCTTTGTTACTGAAATTTTATTAGACAGGAACAATACTTGGTCAGAAGTTTTGACTGTGGGGTGGCAACTCCATCCCTTGATTTGATGCCCTCTTTCTACTGGAGGTGGACTCTATGAGTTCCCTGTCCCCACTATTATGCATTTCATCCAAGGTCCCTCCCTTTGAGTCCTGAGTGTCTTTCACTTCCCAGGTACTTTCTAGAGGGTCCCCCTTCCCCGAAGGTTGCAGATTTCCATTCATTCTGTTGGCTTTCAGGGTTTCTCTCCTGTCTTCCCCACAGAAATACCTGATAATATTACCCTTTTCACTTCCTTCTCCTCTTTCTGATCCAGGTCCCTCCCTCTCTCTGCTTCCTGTGATTGTTTTCTTCTCCCTCCTGAGTAGGATTGAAGCACCCCACTTTTCTGCTTGTTAACATTCTTTAGGTCTGTTGATTGTATCCTAGAAATTCTGTACAATTTGGCTAATATCCACCTGAAAACATTAGAGAAGTCATGATTATAGGTGCACACACATACACACATGCTCATATCATTAATAGACTCAATGTATTTATATCCTTAATTTGTGATTTCCAGGAATAATCAGTAGGTAATTGTCCTTATATTCTTATTATAAAATATGTCATTCCTAACCCTACACACTTTCTTTTTCAGATTACTGTCCTCAGTAAAGTACTTCTGCATGTGAGTAGAAACCAAAACCATGCCTATGCATATTAATATCTAACTTGATTTTGGATTATTGTGTATAAAATTTTAATAAGCATATGAGTAATAAATTTGGTCTACAATGACTCAAAATCAAGATAGAATATTACTTCTTTAAATGTTGAAATCGTATTGTGACAAGAATGAAATATAGAATAATTTTAGATGATAATATTAAAACATATTATCTCATTTAGAATTGGTAAATTTTATATTAATAAATATTCTATCAAGGGAATGTCTTATCACTTGAAAATTTTAACTTCATATATGATTTGTGGAATATTATTTACCACATATTTAGCATAAATCTGTACCTAATTCTCAATCTAAATTTTCATGTAGGACCCTACAATGTTGTTATTTCCTATAGAAACTTCTCCTATTGTATCTAATGTACAAAGTACAGATACTTTCTAGGAAAGAAACTGTTTGTGTACAATGCCTTCTCTATAAACTACATTGCTGGATTTAATTATGTTCTATGTAATCTCCAGGATGAAATCTCTTCTGCTGGGTCAACCATGAGTTAATTTTTCTCTTTCAAGTTTTCACAGATTATAAACAGGATCAGAATTTTGGATCATTTGGTCTTGACCCTGGAATCAGTATCATCTATAATTAACTTGTTCTTTCAAAATAAATTTCCCTCCCTTGGGAAATCAAGATATTACATATCAAAATCTTAACATGCCTTTCCTTCCCCTTCTCATGATCTATGAGCTGTTCCTCCTTTTTGAACGATTTAATAAAATGATTTAAAAAGCAATTACGTACACGTGAAAAAGGTCTAGCTGCATATGTAGCAGAAGATGGCCTAGTCAGCCATCATTGGGAAGAGAGACCCCTTGGTCTTGCAAACTTTATATGCCCCAGTACAGGGCAACAGCAGGGCCAAGAAGTGGGAGTGAGTGGGTAGGGGAGCAGGGCAGGGGGAGGGTATAGGGGACTTTCAGGATAGCTTTTGAAATGTAAATGAAGAAATTATCTAGTAAAAAATTTTTAAAAGAAAAGCAAATAAATATTTACTAAGCTAATTTTTAAATAATCATACTGGTTCAACAAATGACACATTAAACGCAGGTCAGCTCACAGACTGCAAAGTTTTGAATGAGCAAACAGCTGAGCAGTGTAGCTTTTGGGACAGACCCAGATCTGGGCTCTAGATATTCCAGCACCCTCCCCGCCTGAGGAGAGTTTTCCAACTGGGAGGTCTTTCTCTGCGGGAACTTGTGAGAGAGGCATATGGGTTCCCAGGTCGCTCAGACCCAGTGTGCGCAGGTCAGCTCACAGACTGCAAAGGGTCGCTCAGACCCAGTCTGCACAGGTCAGCTCACAGACTGCAAAGGGTGAGTGAGAAACAGCTAAACAGTGCACCTTTTGGGACAGACCCAGCTCTGGGCTCTAGATATCCCGACAGTTCTCCAACTGGGTGGGCTTTCTCTGCCACAACTTGTGAGAGAGCCATATTGAGTCCCAGGTCGCTCAAAAACCAGGCTGGTCAGGTCAGCTCACTGACTACAAAGACTCCCACAGAGACCAGTCTGTGCAGGTGAGTGTGCAGACCAAGAGGCAACACATCTTCTAGGACAGGCCTTATATACAGTCATCAACTTTACCCAAGAGGCAGGTCTGAACACCAAAACTCCATGCACCTTCCCTGCAAAAGGAAAGCTCGCCTGCGGAGACTACTCTGAACAATGAGATTCAGGAGAGAGCTGGGCTCCTGGGTCTGCTGACAGAGGCCAAAAGAATCACAGGTGGAACAAGCTCCAAGCAGAGACAACTATAACAACAACCTCCAGAGAATACAAGATAGTGAAAGGCAAACTTAAGAATCTTTTTTTTTTTCATTTTTTCAAGTGCTTCTCAGCCATTCAGTATTCCTCAGTTGAGAATTCTTTGTTTAACTCTGTGCCCCACTTTTTAATGGGGATATTTGATTTTCTGGTGTCCACCTTCTTGAGTTCTTTATATATATTGGATATCAGTCCCCTATCAGATTTAGAATTGGTAATGATCCTTTCCCAATCCCTTGGTGGCCCTTTTGTCCTGTTGACAGTATCTTTTGTCTTACAGAAGCTTTGCAACTTTATGAGGTCCCATTTGTCAATTCTTGATCTTACAGCACAAGCCTTTGGTGTTTTGTTCAGGAATATTTCTCCAGTGCCCATATCATCGAGGCTTTTCCCCACTTTCTCCTCTATTAGTTTCAGTGTCTCTGGTTTTATGTGGAGGTCCTTCAACCACTTAGACTTGACCTTAGTGCAAGGAGATAAGAATGGATCAATTCCCAGTCTTCTACATGCTATCTGCCAGTTGTACCAGCACCATTTGTTGAAAAGGCTGTCTTTTTTCCACTGGATAGTTTTAGCTCCCTTGTCAAAGATCAGGTGACCATAGGTGTGTGGATTCATTTCTGGGTCTTCGATCCTATTCCATTGATCTACCTGTCTGTTGCTGTACCAGTACCATGCAGTTTTTGTTATGATTGCTCTGTAGTACAGCTTGAGGTCAGGCATG
>CACVCL010034949.1:0-10581 GCA_902729485.2 Mus minutoides
TGGATGTGGCCGAAACTTCCTGTCTTGTAGCTGTAACATGGCCCCCGTGCTCAATTACATCTTCACCAGATGTCTGTTTTTTATGGTTTCCTTCATTACCTAAGCTTGACTGTCACAGAACTTGCTCTGTAGACCAGGCTAGCCTGGAACTCAGAGATCTGCATGCCTCTGTCTCTTAAGAACTGGGATTAGTCATCCCAAATTCTCAGTGTCTTGGAAGGGCCTTTGCCTGCTCACTTGCTTTCTAGAACCCTACTGTTGAGTATGGTAACTAGACCTCAAAAGCCATTGAGTGTTAGGGGAGATTACCTGGTTAAGCTCACACTAAATTGAGTGAAGCACAATCTATAGTCACAGCATTTGGAAGGTTGAGGCAGGGGGATCATGAGTGTGAGGCCAGCCTAGGTCACATATACATAGACCTTGTCTCAGAGGGAGTGTATTGTTAATTTTAGTACTGTGGGGTACCTTGTGATGATGATGATGATGATGATGATGATGATGATGATGATGATTTATTTTTGTAAAGATTTATTTATTTTATGCTTATGAGTACACTATACAGGTCTTCATACACCAGAAGAGGGCATCATATACTATTACATATGGTTGTGAGCCACCATATGGTTGCAGGGAAATGAAGTCAGGACCTCTGGAAGAGCAGTCGGTGCTCTCCAGCTCTGAGCCATCTCTCCAGCCCTTGTGGTGATGTCTTACCCCTCAGAGATATAACCCTAAGGAGGAAATTCTAGATGATGGAGAAAATTAGGAGAACACACTGGGGAGCACAGAAGATTTTCATTAATCTATGATAAATACAGGAAGTGGAGGAAAAAAAAAGACTCAGCCTTTACTCCCAGCACTCAGAAGGCAAGGGCAGGCTGGGCTACAGATCAAGACCCTGTCTCAAAACCAAAAAGGAGAGAAAAAGGGCACAGTCACATGTGATAGACCATTGCATGGTGTGAGGCTGTAACAGGTGCATACTCCGGAAGACCCTGGGAAGCTTAATATATGTGCAGTTGAAAAAGAACCACAGTTTTTGACTTGAAAACTAGGATTAGACAGGAGAACCAGCATTAGAACTATGCAGCCATCAGCCCTGATTTCTAGGAATTACAGGTTGACTCACATTCGGGCACAAGTGGCTTTAGGAACTGTGGAAGGGGCTCATGGGAACCCTAGGTGTGAAGAAGAAACCATGATACTGGGAAGGGTAGACACTATCATCCAATTGATTGTTTTTAAGTAATTTTATTTTGAGACAGGATTTCACTAGGCAGCCATGGCTAGCCTAGAACCATGTAGACCAGGCTGGCCTGGACCTCACAGGGATTAAAGGCATGCACCACTACACCTGACATTGAAAGCTATTACAAAACATTGCCGGCAAGCTACACATTGAGCTTACCAGGCTGTAAAAGTTTGTGTTAGAGACACCTTGCTCTTCTCAGTGTCTGCTTTACAGTGAGATCTGCTTCCTGGATGAACAATGCAGTGGAAATTCCTGTGATATGTGATTTTTTTCCACATATTTGTTATTAAAAGGAAACCATTTGTTTCAGGTGGGATTTCCTTATGTCATTTATGAATGGACAGACTAACAACATGGTTATAGGAACTCAAGCTCTCCAAGGCCCTCTGGGGGCAACTCCCCAGAAATCCAAACTCACCCAACTGAAAAAGTCCCAACAGCTCTGTGTGCTTGGATGACATCTCCTAACCAGTGCCTCTGTTGCTGGAATTCTTCATTGCAAACTGGCTTGAGTTAGGCAGATTGGGGACCCTGGAGTGCCCCCCACCCCGCAGCCCCAGATTGCCATATTTCTAGGCACTGAGGCGTCAACATCACGAACAGACTTTTGGGAAAGCCTTTGACACCTTGGGAACTGAAACTCCTGGGAAAAGATTGAACAGATTTTGAGTGTTTTGAGTTCCAAACACAAGACACTTCAGTGACGCTGCCTTACTGCCATGGCAGTGATCATCAGAATTCCTGGTGGACCCTAAGAGGAACTTGAAGCTCGCTGTACTCATCTTAGGCTGTTGCCATGTGTGGGCAGCTGCTGATCAACAGCCAGGTCTCCAGAGTAAACCATCCAAGACGTGGCCCAAGCAGTGGCTTTCTGCAGATTTCTCTCTGCTGTCTACACTGTGGTTGTGAAACTCCTGGGAATTGGTAGCAGGGGCATAAAAGAATTCTGCCTTCCGGTCTGTTTCTCAGATACTGTGAAGTATCATCAGTCATAACAGTCAGCCAGGGGCAATTTTGTCCTCTAGGAGACAAGAGTAGGAAATCTTTGGACATTCTTTTGGCTGTCACAACTAGTAGCAGACTAGCACTACTTGAATCTAAGGGATAGAGCTCCGGGACCCTGCCAAGCCATCTACTCGGGATGCATTCGGGGGAGCCACCACAACAAGGAACTCTACCACACAAAATGTCAATAGCCATGAGATGCGGAGATATCTGAGAACACAGCTTGATAAACCTGTGTGAAGCTTAATGGTGGAATGAGATCATCGCTTATAAAATTGTATAAGGAAGTTTTAAGGAGGGAGGCAGAGTGAAGTTTGAGATGCAGTTCTGTGTGGCAAGACATTCAGGATGCAAAACACCACGCACAGGGTTGGACCTCAGCATCCCAGGATCAGTCAAAGGCAGGACCCCAAGGAGTCTTACCTCGTGCTTCCCATGGCTTCACCTGTCAATCCTCTGCCACCGAAAGCACGAACTGTGTTGTACCAGGTCCTGCTTGGTCACTGTGAAATGCTCCAGGAATCAGAGGACCACTTGTACATCCGACTGAAGCTCAAAATGCAGACAGAGGGGACACAGCAAGTGGCAGCGTAATCACTGTTACACTTCAATTCTTTAACTATGAAATAGATAGCCTTTCTGTTATACCTGCTGTAAACTAAGCCCCTCTGCAGGAAATATCTTGTGGTGGGTGGAGAAACAGACCCTTTTAAAACTCAAGGGAGGGTGCTTGCAAAAGGAAGTTCGTATTGTGGCTAAAAGGAAATTCCGAAAGAGTCTGGGAATGGTTGACACACCACATCTGAATGGTCAGGTATTCAATGAGGTAGTCTGGTCTTAACCTGTTTCCATGACATCGTTTTCTCAAATGTCTGGTTGTAAGGTACACAAACAACCTCCCAGATCTAAGTTCACACCTTGATAAATCTGTACAAAACCAAAATACAGCTGGAGACAGAGCACTGCCAGCACCTGGGAAATCTGCTCTGAGACTCTCCTGTTGTATCAGTGCCCCCCACCCCCAAGGATAACTATGTCCCTGGAAAATGAGCATTGTCTTTATCTGAATACTAATTCATGGACTCACACAATGCATACACTTTGTCCTGACTCTGTTTCTCAACAGTAAGTTTTTAAGCTACAATGTACACATCTTCTTGTCTGTTATGTGCAAGATTGTCTACCATGGAGGGGCAGCTTTGTCAGCAATGTGTGCACACACAGGAACTTACATACAGCATAAAAGCACATATCTATGTGAAGGGTGCATGCAAGGACCTTTCCTTCTGTTGTAGAATGAGATTTGTCCAATTCAAAAGTGAAATTAAGAAAGCAATTCCAGTTATAATAGAATCAAAAAGAAGAAAGTGAGGGCTGGCACTTGCTTCTCTCAGAGAGGATCCAGATTCAGTCCCCAGTTCCAGTGGTACAGCTTGAAACCCCATGGGACAGCAGTTTGAGGGAATCTGACACCCTACTCTGGTTGCCTACATATATGTACATACATACAGTTGTGCACACATACATGTAAAGTAAATATTTTTAAAGTTAAAAAGTATAAAGTGGCCGGGCAGTGGTGGTGCACGCCTTTAATCCCAGCACTTGGTAGGCAGAGTCAGGTGGATTTCTGAGTTCGAGTCCAGCCTGGTCTACAAAGTGAGTTCCAGGACAGCAACGGATGTACAGAGAAACCCTGTCTCAAAAAACCAAAAAAAAAAAAAAAAAGTATAAAATGTTTACGCAAACAGGTGCGACAATTGTGCTATGAAACACATGGAACTGTTGGAAACATTTAAAAGATCTAAATAAATGAAAGGTAATTCCATGGTCATGAATCAGATCACCTCATATCATTAAGGTGGTCATAGTCCCTCAAATGGATCTATAGATTCTGCATAACCCCAAGCAGAATTCCAGTTGTAAAGGTGGAGTGCTGGTTTTAAAATTCATTTGGGCTGGGCGTGGTGGCGCACGCCTTTAATCCCAGCACTTGGGAGGCAGAGGCAGGCGGATTTCTGAGTTCGAGGCCAGCCTGGTCTACAGAGTGAGTTCTAGGACAGCCAAGGCTATACAGAGAAACCCTGTCTCAAAAAACCAAAAAAAAAAAAAAAATCATTTGGAACAACAGAGGACTCAGAAGAGTAAAATAAGGAAAACCTTAAGGGAGCTGGTGAAACCATCATGAATCCAATCATGAAGACGGAGCCCCAGAGACCCGATTACTTCTCAGTAGGCCTCCCTCTCAAATATCCCTCCACACCCACCCCTCCAACCAACATAACAGACTTTTGAAAACACACTCAGACCTTATACAAACCACGCAAACACAGGGCAGGCATGAAGATAAGGGGACACACACACACATGTACATGCACACATAGTCCCCTGCAGCTAGCAGTCTGAAAAGAAAGTGGCCTCTAAGTAGCTGACGTTTCCCTAACCAGTCTCAAAGCAGGAGACCTTTCCATCACCCAGAGGGGAACTTGTCTTCTGGAAAGAGATGGCACTATGCTGGCATGGACTCAGGACAGACTGAGAGCCAACGGCAGAAGTCAGCATTGGTTCAGTGAGGGCCAGAGCCACATTGTGGTCAGAAATGTGCAGTGAAGCACACCTCTTGCTCTCTACTTAAACCTCATGTCAGTCTCAGACCATGCCCTTGGGCATATCATTGACCCTCCTTACTGGTCTTCCAATTGACATGCAGTATAAATCTATTTCTGTCTGTTACTATTATTTGCCTGTGGAGGATGGTGATAGATATGTATATATATAAAATCAAATGAGGTTATCACACACAGAAAGGGAGAAATGAGAGGGAAGGAGAATCTTCATGCCTTGGAGAATGTAAAGATCAACTGGAGAAGCAGAGGATTCTGGGAGAGGAAAACACTTGGTGTTAACCTCCTTTGACATGCCTTCATCCTTAGCTACAGCAGCAGCTGCCAGAAAGGTGTGTCTTCCCTTGACAATCCATGTCCATCCTTAGCCGGACCCTCCTGGTCTATAAAGGTCTTTTCCAGATTGACTGGGCTGGACTCCAACACTACACAGAAGGACCACCAGATGGCGAAATAAACTCATCAGTGACTACATTGGCTTAAGCCACACACAGGCATTCATGTAGCTGTGTTTTCGACCCTAAACTTTTTCCTTTCTCGTACACAGAGGGTTAGAAGTGGTTATTTCATGGAGATTTCCGTACCCGTCGTCGTGACTTCTCGTAGAATCGACCTTATGGTCGAGACGAATTTTCAGAACACCACCAAACTTACACGAACCGGGTCCCACATCGTGATAATCGTCCACACCGGAACGACCTCCTTCACCCGTGACACTCCCACCCGAGAGTCTGAGACCTCCTGCCTGCCTGAAAGACAGTGCTCTCCTGTTTGCCATCAGAACAAGATGTAGAACTCTCAGCTCCTCCAGTGCTCTGCATGCCTGGACACTGCCATCCTTTCTGCTATGATGATACTAGACTGAACCTCTAAACATGTAAGCCAGCCCCATTTAAATATTGTCCTTTATAAGAGTTGCCTTGGTCTGGTGTCTCTTTACAGCAATGGAAACCCTAACTGAGACAAGTCTTACTTTCAAAATCACGTGGTTTTATATCACTCATTTCAGTGTAAAATATATCATTAGCTGTGGTGGCACATGCCCTTAATCCCAGCACTCAGGAGGCAGAGTCAGGCAGAGCTCTGAGTTCAAGGCCAGCCTGGTCCTGCAGAGAGAGTTCCAGGTTTCATTACATACCTGTCTTGAAACAAACAAACAAATAAACAAAAGATATTGTTGTTCTTACTCCCTAAACAAAACAAACACCTGGAAAATGTGTATCTATTCTATAGCTCTTCCACCCTATGTGATTATATAACTTTCTCATCAGCCACTTTGTGGAGAAAAGCCACAAGGATTTAAAGCCCCGTGTCATGTGACAGGCTTCACCTTGTAGAAAGAGCCTAAGGCAGTGATGCTGGGATGGAACAGAAATGGAGTCTGACCAGGCAGGCAGGTGTGAGACAATTCAATCTTCTGGGTCAGAGATAGTCATGGTGAGAGAGATCAGACGGTTCAACCATGTGACTGACATTTCAGAACAGAACTGACTTTAATAGAAAAGCATCCTGGGAGTTGGGGAGAAGAGTTACACCATAACAGCACTAGGATGATAGACTGGGTGTGGGTGGGTGGGAGGGAGTATATACTTCCCTTAAGGACACTGAGCCTTGATGTTGGAACTGCCTCAAAGGTCTAAGAAAGGGGAGAACCATCATGGGTGGAGGCACATAGATTCAGAAATCACCAGGAAAGGTGACGCCTTTCAGGGAGCAGTGTGAAGAGAAGAACAGGCAGAATGTAGTCTAGAACCAGGGGAGTTACTGTTGGGTAAGGACAAGGTTTCCATTTTTACAAGATGAATGGGGTTCGTCAGATGAGTGGTGGAGGTGGGAACCCTGGGGAACATCCAGTGTTCAAGGTCACATCAATGGGACAAGGTACAATGGAAATGTTAAAGTTTCATGGCAGAGCATCAACTAACAGGCAACAAACGGAAACATGAACAAACTTCATTTAGTGAACATTGTTTTGAAAACTTGTGCATCAAAAACTGGTGGAGATTGGGTCTAATGCTTTGAATTATCCAGCCCCCAAAATCAGGTGTCCGAGTGTCCAAACACTGAAGGTCCTTGTCCCCAATTGGTTTTTGAGGGATCAATAAAGAGCCAGCGGCCAGTGTGGCTGAGCAGGTAGATTGAGGTAGGACTTTTAGATTTTTGAGGGCTAGAAACTGGGAGAAAGGAGGGGAAATGGTCATGTCTCAGAGGGAGACGGATCAGATTTAGAGCTACAGAAGAAAATTCATCCAAAATGTAAGTGGAATGGGAAAGTGGCCCCATTGGAGGGGCTGCTTAGAAGGTAATGGGACAGCAAAGATATAACATAGATTTAGAAGGTGTTGAGCCAGAGATACTGGAGGGAAATGTAGGCTAGCCAGGTACATGTTTAGAACTGCCCAGGCTTTGAGTTAGTCAAGGCATATCAAAATTAACTATCATATGCTTGTTTGTGTGTGTGTGTGTGTGTGTGTGTGAGAGAGAGAGAGAGAGAGAGAGAGAGAAAGAGGGGGGGAGAGTACACACTCCTGTGTGTGTGCTTCATTCAGGAAACCAGAGGGCTCTTGTGTGAGGCTGGGAGTGCAACAGCTTAGCTAACTACTGCAACAAAATACAAAAACAGCATCTAGAGAATGATAAGAAAACCCAGAGTAAGAGGAATGCTTTCCCATTTATATATCTGATAAAAGGTCGGTTAGCAGAAAACACTCCTACTACTGAACAACAGGAAAAACATCACAATCTAAAAGATGGGAAAGGGGATTCTGAGAGACTGCCCCTCACCCAACCCTCTCAAAAAAGATGTACAAGTGACTGAAAGCATATAAAATAGTCTCAGACTTGAAGGCAGAGACAGGTCACATGAACATCCCCAAACTATCAAAAACAAAACAAAACAAATAAACAAAACCCCAGAAGATAAGAAACATTTCCTCTGAAAAGATAAAACAGAACTACCCTACATTCAAACAATTCCACTTCTGAGTATGTGCCCTGAAAATGCAAAACAAGGTCTCAGGGACAAAGCACCTGAGACACAGCATGGGAATTAGACATGGGCTGATGGACTGAGACATAAGAGACTTTAGGGAGGAGATGAGTGTATTTTGTGTATCTGAGTTCACAGTAGCACATGGCACAACGGCTAGAAGGTGAGTACGAGCAGACTGCTCACAGATGTATGAATGAGTAAGTATAGCATGATGTGAACAAAAGAAGGTGCATCCTTTACAAGGAGGGAGCTGTGTGTGTGGCATCCACCTGTAACCCAGCACTTCTGAGTCAGAGGCAGAGACATCAAGAGTTCAACACCAGCTCCAGCTACATAGTTTGATAAGGCTACTGATAACCTTATTTCAAAATAAACAAGGAGATAAATACTGCCATATATTGAACATCAAGATAAATTATCTGGGCTCAGGAGAGTTCAGTCCCTAAAGCACTTGTCTAGGAAGTATAAAGACCTGATTCCATATCCAGAACACAAGTTTAAAAACAGAAACAACAGATGTGGTGGTTCACATGTATTACCCTCTGCTGAAGAGGCAAAAGCAAGTGGATCGATCGCTGTACTACACTGGGAGAAGCTGAATTAGCTTGTCAAGATCTAGATCAGAGAAATACCCTGTCTTTGAACACTCAAAGTTCCTGTCTCTGTCTCTGTCTCTGTCTCTGCCTCTGTCTCTCTCTCTCTCTCTCTCTCTTTCTCAAACACACACACACATTCAAAATCTTAGGAAAGAATTATTTATTGGAAAAAGATCCATACTTTCGTTTATATAAGTAAATGGAGTTATGCTGAACTCTAAATCAGGCCATGGCAGTATGTAGCTGGATCTCAGACACTATGGACAAGTAATTCCTGTGAATACCTTCACTTTTCCTCCTCTTTGAAATGAGAACATCTGTATCAGTAATCCCATGTCTGGGCTACTACTGTATGTTGACTGTGTAAGAGGCAGATGATAAGGTTCTTGACTGCACACATCTTCCGACTAATGGATGGAGTTGTCCCCAGATATAGAATCACAGGGTCTATATATACACAGGGACCTGATTCAGAGGATGAGATCTGACACTGGGCTGATGGAATGAGACATAAGAGTCTTTAGGGAGGAGATGAGTGTATTTTGAGAGCAGATGTCAAAGTATGGAATATTATATTTATATTTCCCAGATATTGACCTCACCAAAGGTTCCCATCCACGTGTATTTATCACCCTGGGGAGAAGCTTCGGGGACAAAGCACCTGAGACACAGCATGGGAATTAGGTTTGATTTCCAGTACCCAAGAAAAAGCTGGGCATGGTAGAATGAGCCTGTAATTCCGGTACTGGGGCCAGTGGAGACAGGTGGTTCCCTGAAGTTCATTGGAAAATTAGTTTAGCCAATCAGCGAACTCCACTATCTCAGTAAGAGATCCTGCCCCCCCCCCAGCCCCCAAAAAAGACATAGGCTGGATGTGGAGGCTCAAATCTGTAATCCTACTACTTGGAAGCACAGGCAGGTAGCTCTCTATACATTTGAAGTCAGCCTGATCTACATAGTGAACTCCAGGCTAGTCAGAACTACATAGTGAGACTATTATTTCAAATAAATAAGAAAGAGAGAAAAGGAAGAAGGAAAGAAACAATTAAGGAAGACAACAGATACTGAGCTCAGGATTCCACACACACATTTACACATGGACACATATGCATATATTTACAGGTACACTCACATATAAAAGGTCCCATACTTCTGGTATAGAATTTTGACCTTTCTCCTATTGAATCACAGGAACTCTGGCTATGCCTCACTCTGTGTGTGTGTGTGTGTGTGTGTGTGTGTGTGTGTGTTTTCCAATAGGACATGGCTCAAGTATAGGATTTTGAAGCTAGGTTATAAAAGGGATTTTGCCTTTGTCTGCATTGGAACATCAACAACCCCCCCCCCCCACTAAAACCTTCGCCAACTATGTGAAAAACCCTATTTCTCTGAAACTAACAGATGGCAAGAAAACTAAACCTTGCTCTGATAACATGATGACAGGAATTTGCCCAGAAAGTCCTTGGTATTTAAGCCCCAGCCATTATTTGACTTCAGTGACACCAGAACTATCCAAATGAGTTCATCCGAACCTCCTAGACCACAGAAATTCAGATAACGAAATGATTGTTTATACCATAGAATTACAGTGATCCATTATGTAGAAGCATTTCAAAAACGTAGGATGTTACCACAGAGAAAAGGGAGGCAGGGTAAGAAGAGTGCTTTCTAGGATGCCCTCCTCGCCTCACTCACCATGAGAGATGAGGATTCAAGAATCACAGTCTTCCATCTCACCATTACTCAGGCTTTGTCTACACCTGCAAGCACAGAGCTGAGCTAGAGCTTCACAAAGGAGAAGAGAAGGAAACCGAGTCTGAAATCCCATCCTAGTTTTCACTGCATCCAGATATCTTGAAGGTGCAGTCAGGAACCATTCCTGTTTCTCAGCTCTGAGCCCAGGACCAAGTATAAATGAAAGATCCTGAGAAAATGTAACAGGTCTCAAAGACCCCGAAACTGGGAAAGAGATTTCATTATTAGTAGAAAGCCTTTACATAGCTAAATATAATAGCCTGAACATTTCTTGAATCTGTGTGCTTGCCCCTACTGTTCTTTGAATGCATGTATTTGCCAACTGCTATAGCTCACTGCCAAGAGTTTGTGAGTTAG
>CACVCL010034950.1:0-10578 GCA_902729485.2 Mus minutoides
AGTTGGTCATCATTGGGAGGAGAGGCCCCTTGGTCATACAGACTCTATATGCCCCAGAACAGGGGAATGCCAGGGCCATTACGTGGGAGGGGGTGGGTAGGGGGGCAGGGCGGGGACGCGGGAGGGTAAGGGAAAATTTCTGGATAACATGGGAAATGTAAATGAAGAAAATATCTAATAAAGAGAAAAAAAAAAAAAATATGCCATTTCGCATTTATAAGAGTGAACAAGAACATATGAATACAGAAATATTCTGTCAAATTAACACACACTGTATTATAATATATATTACTTATCTTTACTTAACTTTAATCTTTTATTATATATCTCCAATTCCAATATGTGTAAAATGACATGTGAACTATGTAGATCTATTGCTTCTGTAAATTTAGCAGTTACAGAATTCATTTTTAATTCCTAAGCATATTGATTCATGGACATGCATTGAAATATGGCTAAGAGGTCTTCACCTTTAGTTCCAGGATAATATCCTCTCAGTGATTTGTTTTTAACAGAACAGCTCTACTTAGTTTTAATGGGGAAAGTAAACATTTGAACCATCAACTTAAATTTAGAAATTAGAATTTAAACAACTGACTTGGAAATCTTAGTCCAGGTGCCTTCAGAAGAAACTTATGTTAATGATGATTACTCTAATCACCAAGTTCAAATTAGAATAGGCACTTCCATTAACATTATTAATAGTCTATTTCTTTAAGGTTTGTTGTTAGTTGAGTAATACCCTAATTCACAAATATGAACATGGGACAGACGTGGACTATATTAGTGTTACAATTCTTCTTGTTTTTGCTAGAATAACAATAAATGATATGAGTTGCTGTACTTTTCCATTGAAAGGTTTCAGCATGAGTTTCCTTGCAGCATGTGCTCTCAACCATGCCTTTCCTGTTACCCTTTCCATTCCAGTGCATCAAAGAAGATATTTGCATATTTTAGCTTTACTAAGTCTCCAAAACAATGAGTATTGTTTGTGTTTGAGGTCCTAGAGTTTTATTCCTTGTGTCAGTCACCTCACCCTGATTCTTCTGGCTTTTTTTCCCCCCTGGTATCCACTTCTTAAATATCCTGTTACCTAGTGGACATCAAATATTGATATTATAATTGATGATGAGAGCTGATAATCTTTTGACCTAGAATCATGTCAGCATTTATTGGGATGTTTTAAAATAGATCAAACCTTTAATAATTTGAACTATATAAATGATACAATTTTATTTGTAATCATAAATATGATGCCTGTTTTCTAAAAGATATGTATGAATGAATAAAATATGCTGTGAAAAATAATAACTATAACATTTTAACACTGTGGTATTCATCATTTTAAGTGTTCTAAAAATATAAAACAGCATTTTAGTTTTAATGATTACTTACTTTTCCTTACTGAGCAATACAAATAGAATGCTGGTTCAATATTATTACATTTACTACTAAGCATTATGAAATTTCTTTTTTATCTGTTTTCCTTAACATATAATGAATTTAAGTCACATATATATGTGTACACACATACATGACTTGTTGTTAAAGTTTTTTTAGAAAAGGTTTATAGTAGATAATATTATAACACAAAGTTGTGACTTATACTATTAAATAATTATATTAATTACAATACACTATGAGTAACAGTGGCTCACATAAGACATTACAATTATTGTACATTATTATAGTGACACTTGTATGTGATTTTATACACATTCTTCTAATTGTATTAATTTTATTAATTTTATTAATTTTCAGAAGTCTAGTCAGTAATTGTAAATTTGCTTCAATCAAAATATCACACAAGATAGAATAAGATAGAAATTGATACATAGAGGATGAAAAGTAATATAGATATAAATCTATATTACATGTTTACATATAATATAAATAATCAAGGTACTACCAGACAAGGTAGTGGCAACAAAACTCAGGGCTTCTGCAAAAGCAGTACGTGGATTTCACCACTAGGTGGCGTTTACAATCCCGTGCAATGGACTGTGCCTTTAGTATGCTGGGTGAGATCTCTGATGCATAATGGGATAATATAATGGGATAATGGGATGCATCTGCATTCTAGTAGTCTTAAATATAAATATTGAATAATATATTATCTCTCTTCATCTAAGTATAAAAGCTGAAAAACTAAGATGATAAAAATAACAAAATATATGACTTATTAAGAGGATACACTTGACCTTTCAGTTATAACTACAATAAATAGAAACTTGAAGTGGACATCAGATACCACGTTTAAATGTTTGTTTTCATTTGTTTTATATGTGTGAATGGTTTGTCGCTATTCATAAAAGTGCAGGTTTTCCATGGAGCCATCAGAGGGTGTTGGATACCTTGCAACTACAGATATAGGTGGTTATATGGCACCTTCTCAGGGCTGAGAAGCATGCCAAGTCTTTGGAAAAAGAGATACTGCAGAGCAGCTCTCCAGCCCACTTACATGTCATTTTATATCTACATTTTTTCCTCACTGAAGTCAGATTTTTCTTACAATTTTAAATAGTTCTATTCTATTGACATTAATTGCCTTTATTTAATTCCAGATTTTTTCAAGTATTAAGATTTTAGATTTTATCACAGGTTAAAGGGCCTTTTTTTCATTCATGTCTTAGATATTTTTGATAATATTATCACAATGTTTGCAAAGTTTTTCTTTCAATTGGGACATTTTATTTTAATCTACCTTTAATATAATGTTGTCTGTATATTCATTCAATATACAAACATTGTATATTGAATCATTTTTTGTACTGGGCATACAAGGAAGCTTATAATCCAAAGAGAATTTACCTACTCTACAAAATAAACATAGCTACGGCTGTTTGACTCTATAATTTAGGAATTACAGTTTATTTTACATCTAAGTCTGGCAAAGAAAACACATACTTTAGTGCTCTCTAGTATGTGTCTTTGGAAGATACTTCCTTTGTATCAGGTACTTTATTTATAACTGAGATTGATATTCATCCTGAGACTTCAGAGATTTCACTAGATTTTGGGAATCATCTAGTTATCTTGTTTCGAATTCTCTGACAGATAAATTCCAGATGTTTTAAAAATGCTTTCTAATAATTAAACTCTTAAAATTCAGAGTTCAACTGAATATCTAACTGCACAGGTATCCTAGTATATGAAATGAGACTTGATCTCTAGATAGAGCCATACCTTAGAATCAGGTGAAATGTTTGTTAGAAAAACACCAGAAATTTTTCATGCATAAGCCACGGAGTTAAAAGCAGTAATTTAAGCAGGTTGTAGGTTTTCCATTTGAATTGAAAGGAAGATTATGTAAGTACACTTGTGTGGCTCCTTCATTTTTAGCTTCAGTGACAAAGGCAAGATAAAGCAACAAAACAGATAGAAAATTTTAACATTTCTAAATACAGAAGAAGGGAAACTGAGTCACATAGATCATGTGTATTAAGTAAGTTATCTAAAAATGTGGAAAGAGAGGAGAAAGAGATTTATGGAAATAAAAACTCTGTTAATAAAGTAATGTAGTTTTCCAATTAACTGAGAGAGCAAACAAAATTAAAATATGTTTTTATAATAATCTGCAACATCTTCAAAAAAAGTCAACCATTGCAAATCCTTTCCAATTTTGGTAATTAACTGACAACATCATAAAAAATAAATACCCCACAACATTTACAAAAATGAATGTTTTGTATATTGGAATGTATTTATGTAAAACACAAGCAAAATCAAAAACAGTTGCAGCACACACACACACACACACACACACATATATATATATATATATATAGTTTGTATAATTGCTAAAATGGGAAGACTATTAAATGAAGAGCTAAACTGAGAATTTCCAAGAGCACATTAAAAAAATTAAGACTTCATCCCAGGCATGCAAGGATGGTTTGATATATGAAAAATCCATCAACATAATCCACTATATAAACAAACTCAAGAACAAAAGCCACATGATCACTTATTAGATGCTGAAAAAAACATTTAACAAAATACAACACTCCTTCATGTTAAAACTCTTAGAGAGATTAGAAACTCCTGGCACATACCTAAACATAATAAAAGCAATATATAGCTAACTAACTGCCAAAATCAAATAAAATAGAGAGAAACTAGAAGCAATCCCACTAAAGTCTGGGACGAGACAAGATAGCCCACTCTCTCCCTAGCTATTCAATATAGTACTTAAAGTTCTAGCCAGAGAATTCGACACCAAAAAGAGATCAAAGTGATACAAACTGAAAAGGAAGAAGTAAGGGAATCACTACTTGCAGATGATAGTATACAAAAGCAACCTCTAAATCCAATCAAATAAGTCCCACAGCTGATAAAAAAAAACATCAGCCGATGGCAGAATATAAAAGTAACTCAAACACATTAGTAGCTTTCATTTACACAAGTGATAAATAGGCTGAGAAAAAAAAAATTATTGTAATGACACCCTTCACAAAATTCACAAACAATTTAAATTATCTATCTTGGTGTGACTATAACAAACCAAGTGAAAGATTTGTATGACAAGAACGTCAAGTCTCTGAAGAAAGAAATCAAAGAAGACTTCAGAAAATGGAAAGATCTCCAATGCTCATGGATTGGCCGGATTCATATGGGGAAAAAAAAAGAAAAACAAAACAAAACAAAAAAACACAAAACAGCCATCTTTCTGAAAGAAAGCAATCTATAGATTCAATACAATCCCCATCAAATTCCAACTCACTTCTTCATAGAGTTAGAAAGAATAATTCTAAAATTCATTTGGAATAACAAAACAAACAAACAAACAACAACAAAAAAAAACAGGATAATGAAAACTATTCTGAACAATAAAAGAGCTTCTGAGGGAATCACTATCCCTGATATCAAGCTGTACTGTATAGCAACCATAATAAAACTGCATGGTATTGGTAAAGTGACAGGCAGATAGATCAACAGGATAGAATTGAAGACAGAAATTAATCCAGAAACTTATAGTCACTTGATCTTTGACAAAGGAGCTAAAACTATTCAGTAGAAAAAAAATGCAGTATTTTCAACAGTTTAACTGGAGGTCAGCATGTAGGAGAATGCAAATTGATCCTTTCTTCTCTCCCTGTAGAAAGCTCAAGTTCAAATGAATCAAGGACCTCCACATAAAATCAGATACACTAATACTAATAGAGAAGAAAGTGGGGAAGAGCCTCAAATATATGGGCACAGGGGAAATTTTCCTGAATAGAACACTAATGGCTTGTGCTGTAGATCAAGAATGGGACCTCATAAAACTGCAAAGCTTCTGTGAGGCAAAGGACACTGTCAATAAAACACAAAGGCAACCAACAGACTAGGAAAAGATCTTTACCAATCCTACATCTGAGAAAGGGCTAATATCCAATATATACAAATAACTCAAGAAGTTAGACTCTAGAGAACCAGATTACCCTGTTAGGCATGGGGAACAGAGCTCAATAGAGATTTGTCAACTGACAAAACTCAAATGGCCCAGGATGCATCTGAAGAAATATTCATCCTTAGTCATCAGGGAAATGCAAATCAAAATGTCCATGAGATTCTATCTCACATGAGTCAGAATGGCTAAGATCAAAAACTCAGGTGACAGCAGATGCTGGCCCAGGTCTGGAGAAAGAACATTTCTCCATTTCTGGTGGGATTGCAAGCTGGTACAACCACTCTGGAAATCAGTCTGGCAGTTCTTCAGAAAATTGGACATAGTAATACCTGAGGACTCAGCTATACCACTGCTGGGCATACACCCAGAAGATGCTCCAACATGTAATAAGGACACATGTTCCACTATGTACATAGCAGCTGTATTTAATAGCCAGAAGCTAGAAACAACCCAGATGTCCCTCAACAGAGTAATGCATATGAAAAGTGTGGTACATTTACACAATGGAGTACTACTCAGATATTAATAACAATGACTTCATGAAATTCAAAGGCAAATAGATGAAACTAGAAAAACAAAACAAAGCAGAAAAACTCATCCTGAGTGGAGTAACTCAGTCACAAAAGACAATACATGGTATATACTCACTGATAATATGTACATAGACAAAGAGTATTGAATACTCATGGACACATGAAGCTCAAGAGGAAGGAAGACCAAATAGTGGGCACATCAGCACTACTTAGAAGGGGAAACAAAATAATCAAGGGAAGTAAAGGGTGCTAGAGTCTTGGGAGGAAGAAGGAGAGTAGGCAAATAGGGGAAGAATTGAATATGGGAGAAGATGTACTGAGAGTCAGGAAATTGACCAGAGGTATGTAGTAACAGGGTGTGGGGAACTGGTGGTAGCCACCAGAAATTCCCAGATTTCAAAAAATCAAGAGCCTCCCCAGTACCTCACGGGGGAAAGTCATTAACTGAAATACCCCACAAATGGAGAGGGAGCACCTGTGGAGAGCATATCCAGAGAGTAGGCATGTCCCCCTGGTTGAGGGAATGGGGCTACCCACCCATTTCCAAAACCTTAACTCAAATTTGCTTCTGTCTAAAGAAAATATAGGGACAAAGAGTAGAGCAGAGACTGAAGGATAGGCCATCCAGATACTACCCCACCTGGAGATTCATTCCACATGCAGACACCAAACCCAGACATTATTGTGGATGACAAAAAGTGCTTGCTGACTTGAACCGGATACAGCTGTCTCCTGAGAGGCTCTGCCAGAGCCTGACATACAGGTATGGATTCTCGTAACCAATCATTGGACTGAGCACAGGGACCCCAATAGAGGAATTAGGGGAAGGACTGAAGGAGTTGAAGGGGCCTTATCTGATATCAGTGGAAGGGGAGGCACAAAGTTCAAGTCCAAGTGGATCAAGGACCTCAATGTAAAACCAGAAACAGTGAATCTAATAGAAGCGAAACTGGGAAAGAGCCTCAAACTCATTGGCAGAGGGGAAATTTCTCTGAAGAGAACACCAGTGTCTCAGGGTCTAAGATCAACAATTGATAAATGCGACCTCATGAATCTGAAAAGTTTCTACATGGCAAAAAAAAAAAAAAAAAAAAAAAAAAAAAAAAAAAAAAAAAAAAAAAAAAAACACAATCAGTAGGAAAAATCTTAACCTTCAGATTGGGGTAAAAAAAAATCTTCACTCACCCTATATCCAACAGAGAGCAAATTTCCAAAATTTATAAAGAACTCAAGAAGCTAACCTCCTAAAATCAAATAACCCAATTTAAAAATGGGGTATAAAGCTAATCAGAGAATCCACAATGAAGAAATCAGTCTCCAATGTCAGAGAATCCACCTCACGTCAATCAGAATGGCCTAAATCAAAAACACACCTGACACCACACGTTGGGGAGAACGTGGAGATAGAGGAATGTTGCTCCATTGCTGGTGAAATTGCAAACTGACACAACCACTCTGGAAATCGATCTGGAGATTCTTCAGAAAACTGGAAATAGTTGTACATGAAGACCCAGCTATACCACCCTTGGGCATATATCCATAAGAAGCCCTACCATAACCCAAGGAGATGTGCTCCACCAAGTAATATTATTCATTTATTAAAATCAAGGACATCACAATTTTTGCAGGCAAATAGATGGAACTTGAAAATATCATCCTGAATGAAATAACTCATACCAAAAGGACCCTAGAGCAGCCAGAGACCCAGAAGGTGAGAGATTCTAAGGACTCAGTAAGGATGACATTAACCAAAATGCAGAACACCAGGGACAGGAAACATGAAGAGTATACTTCCAATTGATAGACAGGGCCTCAAGCTGAGGGACAGGGTTACTAACCTGTAGTCAAAATGTCTGACCCAGAACTGTTCCTGTTAAAAACAAACAAAAAACCAAAACAAAACAAACAAACAAACAAACAAAAAGCCCTGCAAGAACAAAAATGGAGAAGAGACTGAAGAAAAGAAGTTTCAATGACTGGACCAACTTGGGATCCATCTCATGGGGATAGAGGCATCAAGGCCTGACACTATTACAGATGCTATGATGTGCTTACGACAGGACCCTGGTATGGCAATCCTCTGAGAGTCCCTTCCAGCAGCTGACTGAGATAGAAGCAGACACCATGTGAATGAATAAAGTCAGAGACCCATATGGTTGATTTAGAGGGAAGGACTGGAGAAGAAGAGTGGGAGAGTAACCCCATAGGAGGGCCAACAGTCTCAACTTACCCAGACCCCAGGGAGCTCCTAGAGACTTAGTCACCAACCAGGAGCATACATGAGCCAGTCAGAGGCCCATGACACAAATAAAGCAGCAAAGGAAGGCGTTTAGTGAGAGAAGATGTGCTTATTCCTGCAAAGTCTTTAGGCCCCAGGGAAGGGGGAGGACTGGTTTGGAGGGGGCAACCTTTCAGAGTCAAGGGGGAGGAGGAATGGGATGAGGAACTGTGGGGGGCGGGAACAAGAGGGGGCATCGACTGCAATGTAAATAAATTAAGTAATAAAATTTAAAAGGAATTAAAAAAAAATTATATAAACAACTTTGAGAACCCATAAAATTATTGTGGTTCTACAAGGAAACACTATTCATGAGTTAATATTATATTCTCTCTTAGTTTTCTTTCTGACTTAATTCCACACAGGAACAAATATATTTATGAAGTGATAGATATTTAAATAAAAATGCACAATAATCCTTGAAAAATTACCTTGGCTACAAATTATTCAATAAAAATTCCTGGGCATTTTTGTGAAACTATTACTTTCTTTTTATATACTGATAAAAGTGAGAGATGAGAGAGGGGTAGAAGTAAAGGATATTCAGGACTGGCTTCTAGGGAAAATATGAGAATGCATTTACCCTGATAAAATACTCGATACAATTTCATATGCAAAAGTCCTTATTTCAGCCATTCGGAATTCCTCAGTTGAGAATTCTTTGTTTAGATCTGTACCCCATTTTTTAATGGGGTTATTCATTTTTCTGGAGTCCAACTTCTTTAGCTCTTTGTAGATGTTGGATATTAATCCCGTATCAGATTTAGGATTGGTAAAAATCCTTTCCCAATCTGTTGGTGGCCTTTTTGTCTTGCTGACTGTGTCTTTTGCCTTACAGAAGCTTTGCAATTTCATAAGGTCCCATTTGTCAATTCTTTTTTTTTTTTTTTGGTTTTTCGAGACAGGGTTTCTCTGTATAGCCCTGGCTGTCCTGGAACTCACTTTGTAGACCAGGCTGGCCTCGAACTCAGAAATCCGCCTGCCTCTGCCTCCCGAGTGCTGGGATTAAAGGCGTGCGCCACCACGCCCGGCTCCATTTGTCAATTCTTGATCTGACCACAGGCCATTGCTATTCAGTTTAGGAATCTTTCCCCTGTGCCCATATCTTCGAGGGTTTTCCCAACTTTCTCCTCTATAAATTTCAGTGTATCTGGTTTTATGTGGAGGTCTTTGATCCACTTAGACTTAAGCTTTGTACAAGGGGATAAGAATGGGTCAATTCGCATTCTTCTACATGATAACCACCAGTTGTGCCAGCACCATTTGTTGAAAATGCTGTCCTTTTTCCACTGGATGCTATGGCATAGGACAGCCAGTGTCTACTTAAGGGACCCTGATATAGCTGTCTCGTACAGAAGTGGATGGTCATAATCATCTATAAGATGGAACACAGGGCCCATAATGGAGAAGCTAGAGATAGAACCCCAGGAGCTGAAGGGGTCTGCAACCCTAGAAGAGGATCAACGATATGAACTAACCAGAACCCCCAAAACTCGTGTCTCTAGCTCCATATGTAGCAGAAGATGGCCTAGTTGGCCATCATTGGGAAGAGAAGCCCCTTGGTACTGCAATCTTTATATGCCCCAATATAGGAGAATGCCAGGGCCAAGAAGTGGGAGTGGGTGGGCAGGGGAGGAGGGAGGGGGGAGGGGACTTTCAGAATAGCATTTGAAATATAAATTAAGAAAATATCTAATAAAAATTGGAAAAAAGTCCTTATTTCTGTGGATATGAAAAACATAATAAATTCAAATATTTTTACTAAATTTCTTCCTTAATTATCATAAATTTAAATGTTTTAGGAAGAGAAGTAATGTGATATTAGTCTTCAAATCTCTATCATTTTTATAATACTAAGGGTTTAAGAATAATGTCAAATTACTTCTCTCCCTAAACCATTTAAATTTATGATAATTAAGGACGAAATTTAGTTACAGTATTTAAATGTATTGTATTTAGGTGATAATTCTTTTACATATGATTTTTTTTATTGTTTGTTAAACCTTTGTTTTTGAAGAGCAATAGAGATGGCTTAGGTAGTAAAAGCATTTGTCACACATGACAGCGTCTGAATTATAGTCTCCGGAACTTTGCTGCTGCTGGACATGGTTGTTCATGTTTTTTTCCCCAGTAATCTTAGGGACAGATCAAATGTAGAAGTGCATTCTCTGGTCACAAGGGTCAAGTAATGTTGTATAGACAGTGGAAAAAAACAGAGTTCATGTCAACATTGAAGGCAAAGATCAATATTGAAAGTCATTGTCTGATCTTCTGAAAGCAACAAAGCACCATAATTTGCTCTCATGAACATACACACACATATACACACAGGCAAGCACACACACACACACACAGAGACATACAAGTTACTTCCA
>CACVCL010034951.1:0-10530 GCA_902729485.2 Mus minutoides
GTCACGCTCAGATACACAGGTGCAAAGTGAAATTCTACCACAAACACTTGGCAGTGAGCTGCATCTCAATCCATCAACCAAACCTCAAACTCTTGGCAGTGAGCTATATCAGTTGGCAAATACATGCATTCAAAGAACAGTAGGGACAAGCACACAGATTCAAGAAATGTTCAGGCTATTATGTTTAGCTATGTAAAGGATTTCTACTAATAATGAAATCTCTTTCCCAGTTTCGGGGTCTTTGAGACCTGTTACATTTTCTCAGGACCTTTCCATAGATAGATAGATAGATAGATAGATAGATAGATAGATAGATGATAGATAGATAGATAGATAGATAGATAGATAGATAGATAGAAGCCAGTCCTCCAGGAAACCCAGGACATGTAGCTGCTGTATTTCTAACTATCTCGGTTAGGGTTTTACTGCTGTGAACAGATACTATGACCAGGGCAACTCTTAGAAGGATAACATTTAATGGGAACTGGCTTACAGGTTCAGAGGTTCAGTCCATTATCATCAAGGCAGGAACATGGCAGCATCCAGGCAGGCATACTACAGGAGCTGAGAGTTCTACATCTTCATCTGAAGGCTGCCAGCAGAATACTGGCTTCCAGGCAGCTAGGATGAGGGTTTTATAGCCCACAGCCATAGTGACACACCTACTCCAACGGGGCCATACCTTCTAATAGTCATGAAACACTTGCCCCTCTGGAAGGGAGAGGCTAATTAACACTCCTCAGACCACAGGGCAGGAACTGACCTACGGATGGGGACACATTCTGCAGGACTGACTTTTGCCCACCTTCAGACAAGAAAGGGAAGTCCTTGTCACCTTATTCCCTAAAGTTTGAAGGGTGCACTGTTCTGCCAATCATTGTGCCTAGCTGCTGATGCTCTATTCACCCCCTAGAAACCATATAAAAACTAACTGAACGGGTGCTGGGGGTCGCTGCTTCTTCTTCGGGTCTGGGACGACCCCAGTGCACTGGAACTATAAATTCCTCTTGCTTTTTGCATTGATCCTGGCTCCACTTGGTTCCCTGGGGGGGGGGGGGATCTCGGGTAAGCTAAGGCTCCCCAGAGTCTTACAACACCAGGCCTGAGAGGAGCAGAACACAGAGAGATAGTTGTGATGTAGGTGCTGGGGAATGCAGCCGAGGGGGCTGCAGGTCTGGGTCCAAGGCAACAAAGACGGACCATAGATTTTAGTAAGTAATGACTCAGGAATATTGGAGAATATTGGTACACCAGCCCTGTGGAGATTAGGAAGTGGCCCAGCCATTGAGTTATTTAAGGCATATGCAAATATAAAGGCCGTGTGTGTGTGTGTGTGTGTGTGTGTGTGTGTGTGTGTGTGTATCTTTCATTTGAGAATCCAGAACATTGGGGCAGGTAACAAGGAATGTGTACTTCCTCTGGAGTTGACTCCAGTAACCTTAATTGGGCTCAGCAACACCCGGGCTGTTTCATGGTTAGCTGTGTGATGATGTGATACTCAGCAATGAGAAACTAAACTGGCCCTGCTACAAGTGGTAACCAAAGCAGGAGGATCAGCTGTAATAGAGGGTTCAAGGGCAGCCTGGGTTCCACCTTCTCCCTAGGCCATTGTAAATTCCTGTATATGGGAGTGACTCCGTTGTTATTCTAAGCATTTACTCAAGTTCCTTCTTAAACCACAACCCACCTTCTTTCTACTATTATGTAATGTATTTTGCCATACATGACTGTAATGAGAATTCTAAGTTTACTTTGTAGAACTTACTCTGAGATTTTTACTCTTTTTTTTTTTTTTTTGGTTTTTTGAGACAGGGTTTCTCTGTATAGCTCTGGCTGTCCTGGAACTCACTTTGTAGATCAGGCTGGCCTCGAACTCAAAAATCTGCCTGCCTCTGCCTCCCGAGTGCTGGGAGAGATGTCTACTCTTATCCAGTAAACTGCAATGCCTGATTTATTTCACTATCTCTCTTTCAACACTGGAGGCATTTTGTCTGAATAAGTCAAATCATTCCTTGGGGCACCTATAATAAAACAATACTGAAAGAAAGCATGAAAACCCCCCCACAGACTACCACAGGGACAAATCTGAAACACATCTGTGCTATAGGATGCCCAGGCCTCCAGGAGGGAGACAAGTATCCATGAAACTTTTTGCCTCAGGACTGAGGCCAACCTTTTGGACTTGTCATGTAGACTCCCACTGGAGTGGGTGTGGCTATAGAAGACAAAAATGAATAAATTTCAAGAATGTATTGTATTCTACTCAATTAGTCCCTTATAATTAAAGTGCTGGTAAGCAAGGCACAGTGGCACACTGTAGAGAGCCACATCCGGTGCTCTCCCCAGTAAACAAGTCGACGGAGCATGTGCTGAAGGTGAGCACGCGCAGAGTCACTGCCCATCCCAGGGCGTGGTGAGTGAGCAGCCAATCAGAAGCATACACGATGCTTCAGGGTGTATATAGGCAGTGCCTTTTGGGGGCTCGTGATCTTCCTCTTCATTAAATGCTTGCTGCAGAAGGATTCTGGTGTCCGAGTCCCTTCTTGCCGGCGAGACGATAGCGTGGACTCTTTCAGCACACATAACCCCAGCCCTTGGAAGACATTGGCAGGAGGAGAACAAGGTGACCTAGCTTGGGCTACAGAGTAAGACACTGTCCCTAAATAAAATTAAATTTAAAATAAATACACATTAGTCTAAGTAGGTCTTTGGCTGTCATCAATCACTCTGTGTCATCTGTGGATCTCAGTGTGCTCTGAGAACAGTACCAATTGGACAGCCATCTCAGGTCGGTTCCAGCCTCATTTTGTGTCTTGGAAAACTGTCTGACGTAAGCTCTCGGGCCAAAGCAACCACAGATGGCTGATCTTTATAGTTTCATTAAAAAGCCCTTGTTGGCTTGTTCTGTGGTCAAGCTCTGACCTCAGAGTGGAAGTGATCTTACATTTCAAAGTCTTCCACAGGGAAGTCGGCCAGCCTTCCGTGATCTTTTTTCTCACCAACATGGCTTACAACGTGCCTAAGAAAACACACATTAGCCAGGCGTGGTGGCACGCGCCTTTAATCCCAGCACTTGGGAAGCAGAGGCAGGCAGATTTCTGAGTTCAAGGCCAGCCTGGTCTACAGAGTGAGTTCCAGGACAGCCAGGGCTACACAGAGAAACCCTGTCTTGAAAAACAAAAAACAAAAAACAAAAAACAAAAAACAAAAAACAAAAAACAAAACACACACACACACACACACACACACACACACACACACACACATTACTTTGCACCACTAGCTCTCTCTCCTCTAGGGGAGTCTGTTTTGCTGGAAACTAGCATGCATCACAGATCCTGATACAGACAGTAGAGATTTTTGGAGTGATGGTTTATCTGTTAAGAGCACTGGCTGCTTTTTCCAGAAGTCCCAGGTTCAATTCCCAGCACCCACAGGTCAGCTTACAACTATCCATAACTCCAGCTCCAGGGCATCTGATGGTTTCTTCTGATCTCCACATGTACACAGACAAACATGCAGTCAAAACACTCATTTACATAAAATAAATGTAAAGAAAATAGAGATTATAGGAGTCTACACATTCCTGGTATCTTACAGAGAGATCATTCATTTGTGACAATTACATTAAAGATGATAAAAATGCATTTAAAAACCCATGTGGGTAAACTTTTAAATATTATGGGATGCAAGCGTGTTCTCCTTGCTTGGCTTCTGGGACGTGAGCTTTGGTCAGCAGGCATGCGTTCATGGCAAGGTCCTTTACTGTCTGAGCTGTCTCACTGGCTCATGGATTCAGTTTTCATTTGAACTTCCCAGTGCTTCACTGAGACCTGTGTCATGGTGGACCCAACCTTCAGGATGTGTTTCTGTGCCCTTGTTTCATGGTTTAAAATATTGCTCTTTCAGACAACATGCACATTCTCTACATCAGGTTTGCACAGGTGAGCGTGTAATTACTTCCAGGAACTAAGTCTGTGAATCTGTGTTTGCTTCCTCCTCTGTGGAGAGCCTTTTGGGGCCCACTTGCTTCTAGACACTTGGAGGGAATTTGACATCTGGGCCAGGATGAAAGAAGTAAGCTCAAGGCAGAAATCTGACTTTGGGCCAGGACTCAGGAAATAGGTCCAGATTAAGGACATTTACATTCAAGTTAATGCAAAACTCAGAGAGAGCAAGGGTTTGCTTTGTGGGCTCGTCTCATGTAGTCTAAGCCATGTATGTCCCTCTCCCCTCTCAATGTCAGGTATCACAGGGCACATGCTAACTAGCTCTGCATTCTTCAAGTGCAGGGCCTCTGCTTTCCTTCAAAAACCTTTGAAAGTGGACATCTTTCTTTGTCTATCTGTGCTCAAACTCTACTCCAGACTCCCAGCTGTGCTGCCTACTACTGTGTTAATAACTCTTTTGCCTGAAGGTCAATTCCACTTAGTACCTGTTTTGGTTTGTATTTCTTGCTGTGATAAAGAACTAGCTAGAACTAACTTGTTGGGGAAAGAGTTTTGTTGGTGGTGTTGATTTGTTTTTATTTTGCTTTGTTTGTCTGTTTGTTTTCAAGTTAAACTATCATCAGTATGGAAAGGCAGGAGCTTGGAGCATAAACCATGGAGGAACATTGCTTATTGGCTTTCTTCCTAACTCCCATTTAGATGCCAGTTCTTATAAGGCTCATCTGCCTGGGAATGGTACCGCACACAGTGGGCAGGGCCCTTCTATATCAATTAGTAATCAAGAAAATGTCTTGCAAGCATTCCTACAAGCCAGTCTGTTGGAGACAATTCCTCAGTTGTGGGTCCTTCTAATCAAGTTGACAACCAAGATTAGCCATTACCATGCCTTTTTAGGACCACTACAATGACATCATTTTAATTTGATCACCTCTGCAGAGTCTTATTTTCAAATAAGATCCCAACCTGAAGTATTGGGGGGGGGGTCACAAATAAATTAGGGAGGGTCACAATGCTTCTGTAGCCAAGACATTTAGTCTTTAAAGATGACTTTAGTATATCTTTGTGAGGAAAACAGTTAATCCCACAACAGTGAACTAAAATGTTTTATTAAAATGTAACTTTGATACTTTGTGGAGGTCAAGAACATGGACATCAATGTGTACAGTGTTTGTAACACAGTAGTGATAGTTCCCTATTGTTATTCAAATGTTTTAAACACTTCAATTTTTCTAAATCATTGATCATCAAATCAGTTATAGTATTATGACTTTGTTAAAGGTACCTAGTAACTGATAGCATTTCTGCTTTTATTTCCTACAGTCACTATTGGATTGTCTGTGTATTTGTTTTTATATGGAAATGATGTACCTTAAACACTGTTTTGATGAAAGCAAATGAGTCATGAATAACACAATAAGCAAGTGAAGAATGTGGAGTCTGAGGTTGAGGATATAGCTCAGTAGTAGAGCCTTTGGCTAGCACTCATAAGGCCCTATATGGCATATATGTATATGTATATATAGATCTATCTATCTATCTATCTATCTATCTATCTATCTATCTATCTATCATACTATGTGTGTTCTTCACATATTTCTTTTACATTTAAGTAGGAAATTTCCTTACTTGTAGTGAGTAATTTTGTTATATTCTTTTCATGTTAACACAGTATTCTATTCTATGAATGTACCAGAATATTCATGTCCATTTGGCTGTCTTGTTTTGTCAATATAATGTATATTTGCTTCAATTTCATTGTTCATTTACAAATATCTTTGTATATTTAGGTGTAGAATTGTCAAGTCAAAAAATAATCTGCCCTCCCAAGGGGACAAGTCAACTGTCCTACCACCATCAGAACATAATCAAGAACTTCCTGGAACTGTTTTTGTTTTGCATTTTTTTTTTTTTTGAAGGAGGGTGGTTCGAGACAGGGTTTCTCTGTATAGCACTGGGTATCCTGGAACTCACTTTGTAGACTCAGAAATCCGCCTGCCTCTGCCTCCTGGGAACTGTTTTTGTTTTTTTTAAAGATGTATTTAATGTATATCTGTATGTACACCTGTGTAGCAGAAGATAGCATCAGATCTCATTATGGATGGTTGTGAGCCACTATGTGGTCGCTGGGAATTGAACTCAGGACCTCTGGAAGTAGGTCAGTGCTCTTAACCACTGGGCCATCTCTCTAGGCCCTGAATTTAAAAAAAAATTTTTTTTTTAGTTATTTGCTTTATATCACTTCCCCCTCCTTCTGTTACCCCTCCCATAATCCTTCCCCCTTTCCCCTCCCCCTCTCCTTTTTTTTTTTTTTTTTTTTTTGCTTTTTCGAGACAGGGTTTCTCTGTATAGCCCTGGCTGTCCTGGAACTCACTTTGTAGACCAGGCTGGCTCGAACTCAGAAATCCATCTGCCTCTGCCTCCCAACCAAGTCATTTTTAACATATTTATTTTATTTTATTATGGATACTTGTGTTTACCTGCTTGTCTGTATGTGCACCAGGTGCATGCAGGAGCCCTCATAGGTCACAAGAAGGCTCCCAGCTATAAGTTACCATGTGGTTGTTGGAAATTGAACCAAGGGTTTCTGCAAGAGCAGTAAGTGCTCTTAACTGCTGAACCATCTCTCAGCTCCACTTGTTTTTAACTGCACATACACAAAACACATGCAGGACTTTTTTATTGTCTTCATAACACAGCAATGATGTATGTACCATTCACACTGCATTAGATATTGTGAGTCATCTAGAGGATACTAAAGTATCCAGGAGGATGTGCACAGGTTAATATGCAAGATGCCTATTATTGAAATGTTTTCCTTTATACAGCAAGTTAAGACAATTCTCAGGGCTGTAGAGATGACCCAGCAGTTTGGAGCACTTGCTGCTCTTGCAGAGAGCTTGGATTCTGTTTCTTTTTTTTTTTTTTTTTAATTTTATTTATTATATGTGAGTACATTGTAGCTGTCTTCAGGCACCCCAGGAGAGGGAGCCAGATCTCGTTACGGATGGTTGTGAGCCACCATGTGGATGCTGGGATTTGAACTTATCACCTTCGGAAGAGCAGTCGGGTGCTCTTACCCACTGAGCCATCTCACCAGCCCCTTGGGTTCTGTTTCTAGCACCTACATGGTGGCTCACAACTATTTATAACTCCAGTTCATGGGACTTAATGCCTTCTTCTGGCCTCTGCAGGCACTAGGCATATGCACGGTACCCATGTACACATACAAACATACATACATACATACATACATACATACATGAAAATACTCACATACATAAAATAAAAGTAAATACATCTTTAATAAAGAACTGTTGTGGTAAATCTCCAACTCAAATATGCCCCGGTAATGAAAACACAACTCAGTATGAATATGAATGCATGCTGTGTGCCTATATTGGGCAGATCTACCACTACACTACCATCTTCCCCATATAAGAGACCCCTTATAAATTGGGGTTTCTCCAGGCCAAGTGCTTCTGCTCCTCTTTCCTTCTTCTCCTCCTCCTCCATCATCTTTTCTCTCTCCTTCTCTTCTAAAACCTTCAGCTTCATATTCCCCTCTTTCTCTGCCCAGTCACCAGCTCTAGCCTTCCTTGTTCACAATCCCTCACAGGAGAACAGAATTAAAGTCAAATATAATTAGCCCCAGGGCTATCCACAACAAAGACCAAGAAGACAATGACAAAAACAGTGACTGTTTAGACACAAACCTACATCAGATGATTGACTAGAACTGATTCTCATCTGATGATCACTAAGACTCCTTAAGAGACACATAGTAGCATATTCAGGTGAACTGCCACCTAAAGTACGAAAATCCTTTTACCAGACTCTTTTAAAAAATGTCTTTTCGGGCTGGTGAGATGGCTCAGCAGGTTAGAGCACCCGACTGCTCTTCCAAAGGTGATGAGTTCAAATCCCAGCAACCACATGGTGGCTTACAACCACCCGTAACAAGATCTGACGCCCTCCTCTGGTGCGTCTGAAGTCAGCTACAGTGTACTTATGAAGAATAATAAGAAATGAATCCTTGGACCGGAGAGACCAACCGGAGCAAGCCAGGCTGTCCGGAGNAGAGCACCCGACTGCTCTTCCAAAGGTGATGAGTTCAAATCCCAGCAACCACATGGTGGCTTACAACCACCCGTAACAAGATCTGACGCCCTCCTCTGGTGCGTCTGAAGTCAGCTACAGTGTACTTATGAAGAATAATAAGAAATGAATCCTTGGACCGGAGAGACCAACCGGAGCAAGCCAGGCTGTCCGGAGCGAGCGGAGCCGAACGGGGATGGCCGAAGCAAGCGGGGACGCCGGAGCTAGCAGGGCCGGAGCGAGTGGGGCCGAACGGGGACAGCCGGAACGAGGGGGGCCAAACCGGAGCAAGCGGAGCCGATCGGAGCAAGTGGGGCTGGCTGGAACAAGCGGGGGCCGTACGGGGGCAGCCAGGAGCAAGTGGGGCTGGCCGGAGCGAGCGGGGTCGAGCAGAGAGAGCAGGGTTGACCGGAACAAGGGAAAAAAATGTCTTTTGGATTTATTTTATACCTATTGGTACTTTGCCTGTGTGTACTTACATACACCATGTGCCTGGTACTTATAGAGGCCATCTGAACCCTGGAACCAGAATTACAATGGATGATTGTGAGTCACCATGTGGGTGTTGGGAACCAAACTTGGGCCCTCTGTGAGAACAGCAAGTGGTCGTGCATACTGAGCCCTCTTCTCAACCCCTTCTGCCCACCACAGTCACTTTCATATTAAAGCTACCCAGGGACGTTTTGGTGGCCATTCTACATCACTGGCTGCATGAGGACATAGGTGACTTGGGTCTGGGGAGTCAGTGTTCACAAAGAGGCAGAGAAAGCAAGGCACTCTGCACTGTTCCTTGTGCTCCAAGCTGCCCTGCGCTGTTCCTTGTGCTCCAAGCTTCCCTGTGACCTGCCTCTGGAGGCAATCTCCTCGTGCTGGGAAACTTAGAAAGGCAATGGCTACAATGACAGTTTCTGGGGAAATGAATAGAAATAAAATAATGTCAGCAAAGAGAAATGTTGACAAATCATCTGAGAAAAAAATGAGTGGTGATCTTTATAATTATTGTTAGAATGAGATAAAATATGGAAAAAGGAAAGCAGCTTTGCAGACCCACTTTCAGTGTTACACTCTGGCGAGATATCTATTTTCTTTCTTCTATTTCCTATGGCTTTAAAAAGGCAGGTCTTAGCCAGCAGCAGTGAAACACACCTTTAATCCCAGCGTTTGGGAAGCAGAGACACATCTCTGTGAGTTAGAGTTCAGCCTGGCCTTCAAGTTCCAGGACAGCCAGAGTACACAGAGGAACCATGACTCAAGAAAAAAGACAAAAAGCCGGGCGTGGTGGCACACGCCTTTAATCCCCGCACTCGGGAGGCAGAGGCAGGCGGATTTCTGAGTTCGAGGCCAGCCTGGTCTACAAAGTGAGTTCCAGGACAGCCAGGGCTACACAGAGAAACCCTGTCTCGAAAAACAAAACAAACAAACAAACAAACAAAAAACAACAACAACAAAAAGAAAAAAGACAAAACAAAAAAATACAAACAAACAAACAAAAATAAAAAAGGCAGGTCTGTTCTACACTTCTATATTCTTTTTTGATTAATACTTGCTTTTTCTCTTAATTGGGTCCAGGATATTTAAAGCTTTTTGAAATGCGAATCTCATATATATTCCTGCCTTGTCTGGAACTCACAGAGATTCACCTGCCTTTGCTTCTGGAGAGCTTGAATTAAATGTGTGTCCAACCATGCCTGTCCTGTTTTAAAATTTCAAGCTTTAGATAGAATTTATGTGCATCAGCGTTTGCATACATACATATGTGTGCACCACGTGTGTGTGCCTGGTGCCCGAGAAAGTCAGACGATGTCAGGTCCTTTTAGAGTCTAACTTAACAAACCACTAGCTCCCACCAACCCAAAAGCTCAGATAGCATATTGGGCCAGAGAAATGTCTCCCTACCTTGCTGTACCTGCCTCTCTGATTGGCTCACCAATGTATTTCAAACTTGCCTTACTTTATGATATTCTCTGTTCTCTAAAAAAAACTTTATGAAACTCCTTCCACGTTGGAACATAGAATTTGGGATAACCTAAATGGCTCCAGAATGAACTTGCTCATAGTCCCTTTAGGATGAGAACTGTGGTTTTGGCATCAACATGAGTAAGATAACCCTTTGTAGGGAGCCTAGCGGCCGCGCCTTGAAGATGGCACTGCCTGCCTCGGCCTTATCAGTTTTGCTGGCATAAATAACTCCTTATATGGCATTAGGCTGTGTTGGCAGTGACATGATTCTAAGCCCGAGAATGTGAAGTTGAAGCCCGAGAATTCCTGGCGTATGAGCAGGAGCTACGTGGCATTCTGTGTGTGGCCAGGATAGGGTTTAATTGGTTGCTCCCGGTGGGGATAGTTCCAGAGAAGAGAGGGAGAACTGAATTTACTATTACGCTAAAGCTGTAACTGCATGCATAAGACTGAGTAAACAAACTTAAGTCGAGGAACCCGATTGGTCTGTGTCTTCTTCCTGCGGGACGGGACGGGGCGCAGATCA
>CACVCL010034952.1:0-10471 GCA_902729485.2 Mus minutoides
TTTTTAATGTCTAAGATGCACATCATCTCTTCCAGCAAATCTTCTATGGAGCTTTGCAGGAGATGGAAGACCTGAGAGGGGCTTACATTGCAGTATACAGGTAACCATGGTGATTGTTACTCCAGGGCATTGTTTCCCTCCCATCCTTGGGGTTCTCACTAGTACATTCCTTTGTAACTGACTTGGAGCATAGCATTTTTAAACCAATCAGGCTATTTTTACCAATATTTTATTCCACAGCATGCAAACATTTGTTATTTGTTCTCTGTTAGACACCCATTAAGTTCACTAATTTTAAAGTGAACTAAGCCTTATTTACGATGGCATTCAACTGTTGCAATTTTGAGTTTATACTGGGGAATGAAGACTACAGCTGGGATAAATCCCTTTCTCTCCATTTTTTTTTATGTCTAATTCTTTTGAGTGCCTTTTATACACAGCCAAGATTAGCTTTGTTTTGGGTTTCCTTAGGAATTGTTCCCAAACAATTTTCTGTTTCCCAACATGCAGCTACTAAAAAAAAAAAAAAAAAAAAAAAAAAATTCTTACCATGTGACAGTTGAATTGAAAGTTGCTATAATAACTGCAGAAAAAACAAGTAAGTTCTCGCTTTATATTTACTTACACAGGTGAGTGTCACTTAGCTTTCTCCATAGAAAGATTATGGAGGTTAGCATTCTTATTACACATCTATAATTTACATCTAGATCTGTGTGTCTTCAGGTTCAAATAACTAAGGATCAAAAATATTTAAGGAAAAAAGACTCTGACCCTCACCAGTCCCTTCACCTCTGTATCTCAGTGTTTTTTTCAGGAAATACTTCAATGGATCTAGATGTGGCAGCACACACCTTCAATCCCAGCATTTGGGAGGCAGAGGCAGAGAGGCAGAGAGGCAGAGAGGCAGAGAGGCAGAGAGGCAGAGAGGCAGAGAGGCAGAGAGGCAGAGAGAGAGGCAGAGAGAGAGGCAGAGAGAGAGGCAGAGAGAGAGGCAGAGAGAGAGGCAGAGAGGCAGAGGCAAGTGGATGTCCAGCCTGGTGTACATAGTGCATTCCAGGACAGACAGGGAGACCCTGTCTTAAAAAACAAACAAACAAAACAAAACAACCCCCAACCCAACTGTCTTAGTCAGGGTTTCTATTCCTGCACAAACATCATGACCAAGAAGCAAGTTGGGGAGGAAAGGGTTTATTTGGCTTACACTTCCACATTGCTGTTCATCACTGAAGGAAGTCAGGACTGGAACTCAAGCAGGTCAGGAAGCAGGAGCTGATGCAGAAGCCATGGAGGGATGTTCTTTACTGGCTTGCTTCCCCTGGCTTGCTCAGCCTGCTCTCTTATGGAACCCAAGACTACCAGCCCAGAGATGGTCCCACCCACAAGGGGACTCTCCCCCTTGATCACTAATTGAGAAAATGCTCCACAGCTGGATCTCATGGAGGCACTTCCCCAACTGAAGCTCCTTTCTCTGTGATAACTCCAGCCGTGTCAAGTTGACACAAAACTAGCCAGTACAACAACCTTCTAAGACAGGGGGCATACAGTATAAAATTATGCAGAAACTTCTAGAGAACCTTTGCTCTGACTGAAAGAACCACTGCTTGGTAGCAAGGTGTGTAACTATGATTCTTGCCAAGCTTTACAGAGTTTAGAGCATGACCCAGAGACTTTGGGGTTTTCATCACTAAAATGATCCAAAATAAATAAATGAATAAATAAATAAATAAATAAATACCATCTCACTGAAAATACATTTTTTGGGTCATTGTTCTTAAATGATTTTATGAGATTCAAGTAAAAAAGTATGTTCCTCTATCATCTACTTACGTAGTATTTGCTATTATAATTAATCTAATGATTTATAGGGGCTGTACAGGTTATATGCAAATATTAAGCTGTTTTATGAAAGGGATCTAGCATCTATGGGTATTCTGAAACCAGTCTCCATGAGTACTGAGCGATGACTCTATATCACTTAATCTTTATTACAGGACAAATATTAACCCCATGTTACAGATAAAACCTGAAGTTCCAAGAAATGAGATAAGTTTTCTTAGCACCAGATCACCAACAGGTAAAAAAACTGGTCAAGTTAAGCCAAGAGATTTTCCTTAGGATATTATTCAGGCAAAAACATTAGTGTAGACCAGGACAGAAACTAGGGGGAGTGTGATTCTAGCACTTGGCTTGATAGTATCAACAATACAGCTCGAAATGTGCTTTCGTCAGCAAAAGTCAGTTCAAACGAAATCTCTTGAAATTCTTGTCACATCCTTCCCTTATGTCACCAGCCGAAAGTCCTTCCCCTTTTACCTGTGAAATGGCCATTTATTACCAAGCTCAGGGGTTCAGATACTCATTTTCTCACAGTATATAATTTTTACATTTTAAAAGGATTTGTGCTTATGCTAAAATAAGAAACAGCCCATTTGACACTGGCTTATTTTCAGAATAAAAATGATGTATCATCTCAAAGGCTGTCTTAACAAGGCAGTTTTTGTTCCCACTGCTTCTAGAAGAAAGAAGATTTTATTTTCCAGAACCTTGAAGACTAGTCAGCATGTGACCACTCAGAGATACCTGATCCAGGTGGGGGGTGCAGGGGTGGGGTGGGTGCAGGGGTGGGGTGGGGATGTTTGAGTTAGAGATTGATTGGGAGGACACTTAAGAGCCTGGCTCATGTGAGAGACTGGTTTAGACCAGCTGTTCTGGGAATGAAACCGGAAGGGAGCCGCTAATGGAGCAGTGGGGAGCTTAGCCCGGCCATACACAGCTCCAAATGACTGTGCTGTCCCCTTAGGAAAACCTAACAACCTTCACCATGTCCTTTGAGAATTCATGCTTTGTGTAAATGTCTCTTGGAGTAAGACAGTACAGAGGGAATGGGCTTAGAACTAAGACCTTTAAATGGAAGTAGGCTGGAGGTCTTGCCCAAACTGCCGCAGGATCTTGGATTTAGGCCAGATTTTAATCTTGAAAAAAAAAAAATGGTCATGACTTTGCTTTGTACTTCATTCATGAGTGACAAGACGGAGTTTGGTGCTTGTATCCTAAAATAAATCTGAGCTGCAGGGAGAAAGTTACCAAAATGCCAGCTTGTTCAGATGTGACAAGAACTCTGTCTTAGGCTTTTTAATGCCACAGCTGAGCTGAACCCGATCAAGGGTCCAGCTGCTGTAAGAGGCCACTGGCAGCTGAGGAGGTTTGGGATACCAGGAACCCAGGCACTTGGAGGCTGAGGCAGGAGGCTTCCTGTAACTTGAAGGCCAGACTGGGCTGTCTAGTGGGTTTAGATTGTGCTGTAGATGAGCTCACATGAGACCAGATCAGACAGCTTCTTATTTAACTTAACGATACTTCATTTTTAGTGTGAAAATAATCCAATATCAGATAGGGCTTTTCTTGTTTTAGCATAAGCCCAAATCCTTTAAAAATTACACATGGTGAGAAATAAGTATCTAAACCCTCGAGCTTGGTAATAAATGATCCTATTGTTGCTTTGAAAAAAAAATCATCAGAAGAATTCTCAGCAGAAAGCTTAACTTGAACTTCTGGATTGTGGTGGCATTGATTTAATTAAATTAATTATTTAACTAAACAAAACTTCCTGAGTCCAGCTGATTCATCAGGGGTGGCAGGTCTGTGGCAATCTAATCCCACAGAGCAACAAACGGTAATGGTGGCAGTGGCAAAGCCCAGTCTAGTGGTTGTCTCCAGAGGGACACCAGGGTTCTTCTGTGGCCAGACTCTGAAGTCTAACAGAAAGTAGACTTGACTGAGCAAGAAGTTGATTCAGTCAGTCAGTCAGTCAGTCAGTCAGAACGCTATCAGATGACATTCTCCCCAGTGATTTTGCTGACCTATAACTAGACCTTTGTCTCTGATCAGCAACTTGGTTATAATAGGAATCTTATTTCTTACAACCTGGTAAGACTCACGTTAAAGGTTCCTTAAAAAGAATCCTATACTCCAAAATAGCTATGATTTCTATAAAAGAATTCATATAATCATTTACTCTTAAAATAATAATAATAACAATAATAATAATAATAATTCTGGCCCTGGAGATGACTCAGTTGTTTAATATCCTGACTAACCTTGCAGGAGCCTAGGGTTCAGTCCTTAGCATCTACATCAGGAAACTGACATCCACCTGTAACTCCAGTGTGACTGGATGGGGCACTCTCTCCTGGCTTCTGTGGGCTCCTGAGCGCAAATGATATACATAAAGTCACACGAGACATACATATATACACATAATTAAAAATGTTTAAAAAATGGTTGGTTAAATTCTTCCTTAAGCCTCTTTATCTTTTATGACCTAATTTTAAAATCTTTACAAAAAAATTCTGAATAAATGTAATATATAAATAGTTTGTATTTTTTTTTAAATGTTTAAAATTCTGTGTTGAATTTTGAGGCGCATTCTTGTTAGCACCCTGTGAGAGTCAACATGATTGAGTAGCAGGGAATTTTCCTCTCTAGTCTCTTCTTCCCAGCTAGTTTATGGAACCCCGCGTGTCCCTTACCTCTGCCTTTTGCTTATTCATTTTACCTTCGACCTGCTTAGCAAACGCTCTAGCACTGCGTTACTTTTCCCATCTTTGGCATTTTGAAACTGTGTAGCCCAGGCTAGCCTCAAAGTTATGACATCACCAAACATTGTGATTATAGGCATTTGCCGTCACATATAACTTTATACATTTTCATTTTGTTGTTTTACAGTTTGTGTTGAAGCAAAGCAATACACAGATGAAATCAATCGAGGGATGTATTTCAGAAAACTCTGTGTTTCCTTAGAAAGGTCAGGGCCCCAAAAGTCACTAAACCCTGAAGCCCGGGGCCTGAGAGAAACAAAACAAAACTCAGCAGAAAAGGAGTCCCAGAAACCCTTTACTCTGCCTACTTGTGAATTGGGCCCATTTCTCCAGCATTCCAGGATCTAAATAATGCATAAGCCCTTCTCCATCCTTTCTCATTAAATTTTCATCCAGAAATTTTACTGAGTGTCTCTACTCAGTGTCAAACACTGTCACAGCAACAGCCATACAGAGAGAGAACAATGAAATTTGTAGTTAGAGCTTGTGGCTACAGGTCTACAAATGTTTTTCTTGACATGATAATCAAGGTTACTGTAGTCAGAAGCTAAAGTAATCAACTGTTGTTCATATTTTTAAACATATTGTGTTATGTCTTATAATAGTTACCAATTATTTTCTATAAATAAATACTTCATCACTTCCTGGTCAATGCCAGAACCTTGTTTCTTTGAATTTCTACAGCAAAGGATTCGTTAGTGTTTATGAGGTGCTGAGCAGTAACTAAAATGCTGTTGGAGAGAAATAAACAATCCATGCCCTCAAGGAAAAGTCAGGAAGCTGTAAGCCAAGGTGAATTAAACGGGACAGTCTATATGTGTGTAATTTTTTGAAGAAAAAAAAATACCAATCTTTATTGAAAGATAGAGAGATGGTAGTAGTGAGATGGACAGTGGGTAAGGACACTTGGCCCCAGGCAGGCCACCCCAGTCTGTTTGATCCTCTGATAGAGGAGAAAACTTCTATAATTTGTTCTCTGTCCTCTAAATGCACATGGTAGCACATGTGTTCGTCCCCAAACCCACTCTTTTAAAAAAACAAATCACTTAAAAACATAGAAACAGAAGAGATGCTTATCATTAATGAGAAGATGTTAATTCTCCCCAAGCTGCTACATTGCTTCTAAAGGTTTCTCTAAATTCTAATGAGCCTCGCTATTGCTTTAATTTTCAAGCTGTACTGAGGCACACAATGTGGTGGATGCATGGATGGGTACATTGGTAAGTGACCATCAGTCAGGCTGAGTAACAACTCTCCTGCCTCAAATACTGGTAACACACTTTAGTTAGCTTAACTAAAAATAGAGAGGAGAGGCGAATAAATGCAGGCATGAAAGAGGAGACAACATAGCAGATACCTCAGGATTAGCAAAGGGTTCTATCTGTCTCTCATGCCACACAAAATGTCAATTTAAAATGGATGGAAGGCTTTAAAGTAAGACTGGAAACACAGGCAAGACACACCAAGATGCAGACAAGGACTAGAGAAGAAGTCTAATAGCACAGAAGACAATACTAAGGTTGATACATAGGTTGGAGGAGGAAAATACAGGAGAGAGGTAAAGAAGAACAGAATACAAGGGTCTATGTATAAAATATATAATGCAATTCATCATTGTCTATGCTAGCTTAAATATTAATTACAAATTAATAAACAAATAAAATTTGAGGTAAACTTTTAAGAGGATTGTAAGAACTACTTGAAAATTTACATGCTAACAGTTTGAGTAACCTAAGAACAGAATAATTAAAGGTCAGAGAGATGGCTCAGTGTCTAAGAGTGCTTGCTGCTCAAGCATGAATTCAAATCCCAAGAACCCAGGTAAATAGCAAGATGTGGCTGTAACCTCGGAACTATGATTAATAGAGACAGGAGGGCTGTTGGGGCTTCCTGGTGTCCAACCTAGCTCCATGCTCAGGAAGAGGCCCTGTCTCATGGCAATAATGAGGAAAATGTTAAAACCGAACACCAGGCCCCCTCTCCTGGTTTCCATGGCCATGCACGGGTACATGCACCCTCTCTCATACATGAACATATACCACAAATGTGTATTCTCTCACCTGATAAAAAGACTTAAGAAGTAAACCAACTTACAATATAAAGAAATCGATTAAATTTCTAGAAGTATACACCTTCTCACAAAAGATAAAGAGATAGCCCAAACAGACCAATAATAAATAAAGAGATTAGATTGATAATCACAAAGTTCCTTTTAAGTCTGAGAATAGGGCACATGCCCACAGCCCCAGTACTTGGGGTGTTGGTGTGGAAGAATTGTGAGTTTGAAGGCAGTGTGGGCTAGTTAATAAGATATTTTCCCAAAACAAACAAACAATCAAACAAACAAACAGCCTTCAACATTTGCAATAAAAGAACTTTCAGAACCAAATGAAATTTTACCAAATATTTAAGGAAGAAACAATCTCAATCTTTACTAAAATCACCAACTCCTTTGGAAAATGGAAGGCAGAAGGATATTAGTGTACTCGGTGAAAGCAATGTTTCCAAGATGGCAGTGACACCACAGGAAACCGTACCACAGAGCATCTCCAGTGACACAGATATAAAGAACCAATACAATACTAGCAAAACTGAAATTGAGAGCACATCAAAAAATGATACCCCATGGCCAAGAGCAATTTATCTCCAGCAGGTCAGGATGGTTCAAAATATGCTTATTAGTGGATGTGGTGCCCAAGTAAGCCAGAAGGAGATGAGGACCTTGGGGATGCAAGTTTTACTAAAACGTAGCATCCATTCAGAAATAGACTCTTAATGATATATATATATATATATATATATATATATATATATATATATATATATATATATATATATATGACTTACACAGCACCCAGTTAACATAAAAATAAATGGACGGAAGCTACTTGGTGGATTTTTTCTTTGATAAGTATGACATATCCTCCCCATCTCTTTTGATTAATTTTCATTAAATGTCTTTTATTGGATATTAGAATGGGCACTCCAACTTGTTTCTTGGGTCTGTTTGTTTTTCCAGCCCTTTACTCTGAGGTAATGTTCATCTTTGTTGCTGTGTGTTTCCGCAGAATGATGGAGCCTGTTTTCATGTCCATTCTGTTGGCCTGTGTCTGTTGATTGGGGAATCGAGTTCATTGATGTTGAGAGATATTAATGACCAGTGATTGTTAATTCCTATTTTTCTGATGTTGGTGGTGTGAGTATGTGTGTGTTTCCCTTATTTTATTTTTGCTGGTATGGAATTATTTATTTCCTGTGATTTCTTGGGTATAGTTAACCTCCTTGGGTTGGAGATTTCTGTCTAGTGTCTTTGTAGGGCTGGATTTGTGGATACATATTGTTTAAATTTAGTTCTTTTTCTTGGATTATCTTGCTTTCTCCATATATTGTGACTGCAAGTTTTGCTTGGTATAATAGTCTAGGTACTGTGGTTTCTTAGAGGCTGCAAGACATCTCTTTCCAGGGCCTTCTAGCTTTCAGACTCTCAGTTGAGAAGTTGTGTGTAATTCTGATAGTTCTGCCTTTGTATGTTACTTGGCCTTTTCCCCTTGTAGCTTTTAATATTCTTCGTTCAGTAGAATTAGTGTTTTGATTATTATGTGGCAGGAGGATTTTCTTTCCTATTCCAATCTAACTGGTGTTCTATAAGCTTCTTATAAACATTTATAAACATCTCTTTCTTTTTTTTTTTTTTTCGAGACAGGGTTTCTCTGTATAGCCCTGGCTGTCCTGGAACTCACTTTGTAGACCAGGCTGGCCTCGAACTCAGAAATTTGCTTGCCTCTGCCTCCCGAGTGCTGGGAGCATCTCTTTCTTTAGGTTGGGAAATTTTTCTTCTGTGATTTTGTTGAAAATATTTTCTTGTCCTTGGAGCTGGGACACTTAACCCTCTTCTATTCCTATTATTCTTAGGTTAGGCCTTTTCATAGTAGCCCAGATTTTCTGCATATTTTGTGTCAGGAATTTTTTAGATTTACTATTTTCTTTGACTGACGTATCAATTCCTTCTATTGCATCATATGCCTGAGATTCTCTCTTCCATCTCTTGTATTCTGTTTGCATGTATCTACTGTACTTGTTCTCTTCTCTAGGATTTCCATCTGTAGCATTGTCTCCGTGTTTTTTTTTTTATTCTTCTGTTTTCATTTTCAGTTCTTGAAGAATTTTATTCATTTCTTTCACCTGTTTAATTGTATTTTTTCTGTATTTCTTGTTTATTATTATTAAATTATTTTATTCATTTACATTCCAAATGTTGTCACCCTTCCTGGCTGCAACTCCCAGAGTTCTTCACAAATCCCACCTCCCCTTTGCCTCTGAGAGGGTACTCCCTCATCCTGGCATCCCCCTTCTCTAGGGCATAAAGTCTCTACAGGATTAGGCATATCCTCTCTCACTGAGGCCAGACAAGGCAGTCCTCTGCTACATATGTGCCAGGGGCTGTGGAGCAGCCCATATATGCTTTTTGGTTGGTGGCTTAGTCTCTGGGAGCTCTGAGGGGTCTGGGTTAGTTCATATTGTTGTTATTTCTATGGTATCCTGTATTTCTTTTAAGGGTTTATTCATTTCCTCTTTAAAGGTCTCTATAATGTTATAAGATTGGATTTAAGCTCATTTTCTTGTGCTTCATTTGTGTTAGGATATCCAGGGCTTGCTGTAGTAGGATAGCTGTGTATTTAAGGTGCCATAATTGTTCCTGCTTTTGTTGATTGTGTTCCTTTGCTGGCATTTAGCCATCTGTTTGTCTCTGAATGCTTCTGGTGCAGCAGGCTTCTTGTGAACAGCCTTGGGTTAGACAATGGAGGAAGTTGTACTTGTCCTGGGGAATCAGCAGGCAGGGGAATGTGGAGAGGGGAAGGATATAACCTGTACATTCTTGGAGGGATACCATGCCACTCAGGGCAGCTGGGTATTCCCCAGGAAACCAGTCAGGCAGGGAAATAAGGAGGATCTAACCTGTATGTTCCTGGTCCTGCAGGCCTGGGGAAGGCAGGTGGAGAGGTAGCCAGACAAAGCAGCCAGTAGTACCCAAAGGGGGTGATGCTTCCCCTTCTCTGAGGAGAGGGGAGAAAGTAATGGGGGAGGAATTTGTAAAGAGTGAGACTGGGAAGAGAGGATGGAGGGGGATGTGAACACACACACACACACACACACACACACACAGCTACATAAATGTACATACATACACATGGCCACATAAACACACACACACAAGCACACACACTCAGGGTGGGCGCAGAGACAGAGAGAGAGAGAGAGACAGAGAGAGATAGAGAGAAAGAGAGTTCAGTATAATACAAAAGAACTCAAATATAAAGTCAGAAGTTCAGATGAACTAATCTTTGATGAGGGTGTCAAGAATACCTAATTAGAAAGGACAGTGTGTCTTCTAAATGGCTCCAGGAAATCTAAATATCCAAATGCTTAACACATTGGTTTCTCACCCTATATAAACTCATTTCAAAACCAATTAAAAATTTAGATGTAAGACCTAAAATAATATAGAAGACTGAAGGATTAGTCTCTGCAATGACTTTCTTTTTCGGCTATGACACCATAAACAAACTACAAAACAAAAATAGATAAGTGGGTTGCTGAGGAGACGCCACACTGGATAAAACATAAGAACAAGTATTCTAATCCCCAGCACTCACATACAAGCCAGAGAAGGCTTTTTTTTTTTTTTTTGGTTTTTTTGAGACGGGGTTTCTCTGTGTAGCCCTGGCTGTCCTGGAACTCACTTTGTAGACCAGGCTGGCGTCGAACTCAGAAATCCGCCTGCCTCTGCCTCCGCTTCCCAAGTGTTGGGATTAAAGGCNACATAAGAACAAGTATTCTAATCCCCAGCACTCACATACAAGCCAGAGAAGGCT
>CACVCL010034953.1:0-10471 GCA_902729485.2 Mus minutoides
CAAAACAAAACAAAACAAAACAAAATGGCTGGAACTTGTGAGAGAGCCATATTGGGTCCCAGGTCGCTCAGAGCCACTCTGCACAGGTCAGCTGAAGGACCACAAAGGGTCACTCAGACCCAGTCTGAACAGGTGAGCTCAAGGACTGCAAAGGGTGAATGAGCAAACAGCTGAGCAGTGCATCTTTTGCAACAGACCCAGCTTTGGGCTCCAGATATCCAGGCTCCCTCCCTGCCTGAGGAGAGTTCTCCCTCAACCTGGGAGGGCTTTCCCTGCAGGAACTTGTGAGAGCCACATTGGGTCCCAGGTCACTCAGAAACCAGTATGTTCAGGTCAGCTCAGGGACTACAAAGGGTCCCACAGAGACCAGTCTGTGCAGGTGAGGGTGCAGACATCAGAGGCAACACATCTTCTAGGACAGGCCCTATATAGCATCTTCAACTTTACCTAAGAGGCAGTTCTGGACACCAAAATGCCTTGCACCTTCCCTGCAAGAGGAGAGATCACCTGCTGAGACTACTCTGAACACTGAGATTCAGGAGAGAGCTGGGCTCCCAGGTCTGCTGACAGAGGCCAACAGAATCACAGGAGGAACAAGCTCCAACCAGAGACAACTATAACAACCAAATCAAGACATTACCAGATGGAGAAAGGCAAATGTAAGAATCTTAATAACAGAAACCAGGACCATTCACCTTCATCAGAACCCAGCACTACCACTTCAGCCAGTCCTGGGTACACCAACATACCTGAAAAGTAAAACTCGGATTTAAAATCATATCTCATGGTGCTGGTAGAGGACATGAAGAAGGACTTTAATAATTCACTTAAAGAAATACAGAAGAACACTGTTAAAGAGGTAAAAGTCCTTAAAGAGGAAACATAAAAATCCTTTAAAGAACTACAGGAAAACACAACCAAACAGGTAATGGAATTTAACAAAACCATCCAGGACCTAAAAAGGGAAATAGAAATAATAAAGAAAACCCAAAGTGAGACAACTTTGGAGATATAAACACTAGGAAAGAAATCAGGAACCATAGATGTGAACATCAGCAACAGAATACAATAGATGGAAGAGAGAATCTCAGGTGCAGAAGATTCCATAGAAAACATGGGCACAACAACAAAGAAAATGCATGATGCAAAAGATCCTAACTCAAAACATCCAGGAAATCCAAGACATAATGAGAAGACCAAACCTACAGATAATAGGACTAGATGAAAAAGAAGATTTTCAACGTCTAGGGCCAGCAAATATCTTCAAAAAATAATAGAAGAAAACTTCCCAAACCTAAAGAAAGAGAAGCTCATGAACATACAAGAAGCCTATAGAACTCCAAATAGACTTGACCAGAAAAGAAATTCCTCCCTACACATAATTATCAAAACAACAAATGCACTAAATAAAGATAGAATATTAAAAGCAGTAAGGGGAAAAGGTCAAGTAACATATAAAGGCAGGCCTATTAGAATTACACCAGGCTTCTCACCTGAGACTATGAAAGCCAGAAGATCCTGGACAGATGTTATATATACCATAAGAGAACACAAATGCCAACCCAGGTTACTATATCCAGCAAAACTCTCAATTAACATAGATGGAGAAATCAAAGGATTCCATGATAAAAACAAATTCACACAATATCTTCCCATGAACCCAGCCCTTAAAAGGATAATAAAGGGAAACCACAAAAATAAGGACAGAAACTACACCCTAGCAAAAACTAAAAGTAAACCTTCAACAATCCTAAAAGAAGAAGCCACAATAACAGAATCCCAACCTCAACAATAAAAATAACAGGATGCAACAACTACATTTCTTTAATTTCTCTTAACATCAATGGACTCAATTCCCCAATAAAAAGACATAGACTAATAGACTGGCTGCACAAACAGGACCCAACATTTTGTTGCTTACAGGAAACGCACCTTAGGGAAAAAGACAGACACTACCTTAGGGTGAAAGGCTGGAAAACAGTTTTCCAAGCAAATGGTCTGAAGGAAAAAGCTGGAGTATCCATTTTAATATTGGATAAAATTGACTTTCAACCCAAAGTTATAAAAAAAGAGGAGGGACACTTCATACTCATCAAAGGTAAAATCAACCAGGATGAACTTTCAATTCTGAATATCTATGCTACAAATACAAGGCAGCCACATTCATTAAAGAAACTGTAGTAAAGCTCAAAGCACACATTGCACCTCACACATTAATAGTGGGAGACTTCAACTCTCCACTCTCACCAATGGACAGATCCTGGAAACAGAAACTAAACAGAGACACATGGACACTAACAGAAGTCATGAAACAAATGGATCTAACAGATATCTACAGAACATTTTACCGTAAAACAAAAGGATATATCTTCTTCTTAGAGCCATATGGTACCTCTTGCAAAATTGGTCACAAAACAGGCCTCCACAGATACAAAAATACTGAAATTATCCCATGCATCCTATCTGACCACCATGGACTAAGGATGATCTTCAATAACAACAAAAATAATAGAAAGCGTACATTCTCATGGAAACTGAACAACACTCTACTCAATGATTCCTTAGTCAAGGATGAAATAAAGAAAGAAATTAAAGACTTTCTAGAGTTTAATTAAAATGCAGCAACAACATACCCAAACTTATGGGACAAAATGAAGGTAGTCCTAAGAGGAAAACTCATTATCCTGAGTGCCTCCAAAAAGAAACTAGAGAGAGCATACACTAGTAACTTGAGAGCACACCTAGAAGCTCTAGAAAGCAAGGAAGCAAATTCACTCAAGAGGAGTAGATGGCAGGAAATAATCAAACTCAGGGCCAAAATCAACCAAGTAGAAACAAAAAGAACTATTCAAAGAAGTAACCAAACCAGGAGCTGGTTCTTTGAGAAAATCAACAAGATAGATAAACCCCTAACCAGACTCACTAGAGGGCACAGGGACAATATCTTAATTAACAAAATCAGAAATGAAAAAGGAGACATAACAATGGAACCCGAGGAAATCCAAAACATCATCAGATCCTACTACAAAAGGCTATACTTAACAAAGCTATAAAACTGGGAGGAAATGGACAATTTCCTAGACAGATACCAGGTATGAAAGTTAAGCCAGGATGAGATTAACAATCTAAACAGGCCCAATTCCCCTAAAGAAGTAGAAGCAGTCATAGTCTCCCAACCAAAAAAAAAAGCCAAGGACCAGATGTGTTTAGTGCAAAGTTCTATCAGACCTTCAAAGAAGACCTAATTCCAACTCTCCTGAAACTATTCCACAAAATAGAGGCAGAAGGTACTCTACCCAATTCATTCTATGAAGCCACAATTACTCTGATACCTAAACCACTTAAAGATCCAACAAAGAAAGAAAACTTCAGACCAATTTCCCTCATGAATATAGATGCAAAAATACTCAATATAAGCCTCACAAACCACATCCAAGAACACATCAAAATGATTATCCATCATGACCAAGTAGGCTTCATCCCAGGAATGCAGGGATGGTTTAATATAAGGAAATCCATCAACATAATCCACTATATGAACAAACTCAAAGACAAAAACCACATGATCATCTCATAGATGCTGAGAAATCATTTGACAAAATCCAAAAACCTTTCATCATAAAAGTATTGTAAAGATCAGTAATTCAAGGCCCATCCCTGAACATAATAAAAGCAATATACAGCAAACCAGTAGCCAACATCAAACTGAATGGGGAGAATCTGGAATCAATCCCATTAAATTCAGTGAGTAGACAAGGCTGCCCTCTTTCTCCCTACCTATTCAATATAGTACTTGAAGTCCTAGCCAGAGCAATTCGACAACAAAAGGAGATCAAGGGGATATACATTGGAAAGGAAGAAGTTAAAATATTACTGTTTGCAGATGATATGATAGTATATATTCGGGACCTCAAAAATTCCACCTAACTAACTCCTAAACCTGATAACCAGCTTCAGTGCACTAGCTGAATATAAAATTAACTCAAACAAAGTAATGGCCTTTCTCTACACAAAGGATAAAAAGGCTGAGAAAGAAATTAGTGTAACAACACCCTTCACAATAGTCACAAATACTATAAAATACCTTGGTGTGACTCTAACTAAGGAAGATCTGTATGACAAAACTTCAAGTCTCTGAGATAGAAAGGGCAATTTGCAAATTCATCTGGAATAATAAAAAAACCTAGGATAGTAAAAATTATTCTCAACAATAAAAGAACCTCTGGGGGAATCACCATGCCTGACATTAAGCTGTACTACAGAGCAATTGTGATAAAAACTGTATGGTACTTGTAGAGCAACAACAGAGGAATGGATACAGAAAATGTGGTACATTTACACAATGGAGTACTATTCTGATAGTAATTAAAATGAATTTATGAAATTCTTGGGCAAATGGATGTATCTGGAGGACATAATCCTTAGTGAGGTAACCCAATCACAAAAGAAGTCATTGGATATGCACTCACTGATAAATGGATATTACCCTAGAAACTTAGAATACACAAGATACAATTTGCAAAACACAAGAAAATCAAGAAGGACAACCAGCGTGTGGATACTTCATTCCCCCTTTGAATAGGAAACAAAATACCCATGAAAGGAGTTACAGAGACAAAGTTTAGAGCTAAGATGAAAGGATGGACCATACAGAGACTAACCCACCAGGAGGGATCAATCCCATAATCAGTCACTAAACTCAGACACTATTTCATAGGACAGCAAGTGTTTACTAAAGGGACCCTGATATAGCTGTCTCTTACAGAAGTGGATGCTCACAGTCATCTATAAGATGGAGCACTAGGCCTACATTGGAGAAACTAGAGATAGAAGTCCAGGAGCTGAAGGTGTCTGCAACCTTAATAGAGAAACAATAATATAAACTAACCAGAGCCCCCAGAACTCTTGTCTCTAGCTGCATATGTAGCAGAAGATGGCCTAATCGGCCATCATTGGGAGGAGAGGCCCCTTGGTATTGCAATCTTTATATGCCCCAATACAGGGGAATGACAGGGCCAAGAAGTGGGAGTGGGTGTGCAGGGAAACAGCGTGGTGGGAGGGGGGAGGGATCTTTTGGGATAGCATTTGAAATGTAAATTAAGAATATATCTAATAAAAAATTCAAAAAAAAGAGCTTTATTGTAGAAATGCAGAGGAAAGTGCGAAGGTAGAAAGGAGGAAAAGAGAGAGAGAGAGAGAGAGAGAGAGAGAGAGAGAGAGAGAGAGAGAGAGAGAATTTGAGAGAAGAGAGGAGAGGACAAAGAGAAAGGAGAGAGGAGAGAAGACAAAGATAAAGTGAGGAGGAGAAATAAGTGAGAGGTAAGAGGACAAAGGATTAAGAGAGAGGTGGGGGCTGAGCACCCCTTTTTATGGTCTTCAAGGTTGCTAGGTAACTGGGGAGGAGTTTAGCTTGAATGTCAGAAGCTTGAGCCATTGCTTATATGACTACTGACCATGATTCTCTTGTGGGGGCTGTGAGAGGTGTTATCTTAGGCAGGGGCTGGAGTTGCAGGAACATGAGGGGATGCCACCCATATCATGTAGGCGAAATATGACAACCAGGGTTCATACCTCAGGTCAACTGGATACCAGCCTGCAATTCACCACACTGCCACGAACATAATAGAGTAAAGCTCTGCAGTGTAAGGCAGCCCCTTTTCCTTTGTAGGAGTTTCTAAATGTTCATGGTTTCTCTTCACAGCAATAGAAACTTTAAGACATATGTGGTTAGAGACTTTATATGCCGTGGTATAGGGAAACACCAGGGCCATGACGTAGGAGTGGGTGGGTAGGGGAGTGGAGGGAGAAAAAAAAAAGAAAAAAACCTCTAAGACATTATGTTAAGGAAAATGTGATTTTTTTTAAAAATGTAATAGGCTTTATATTTTGGAACAGTAGTAGGTATATTTCACTTTCTAATCTGTGCTGTTCGCCTTTGTCTTTTTTATGTGAGCTATTAGTAGACAAACTTTATTAATTTTTGCTTAGTTATTATTGTTCTATTATTGTTGGTTTTTAAATATTTTACCTCTTATATATAACTGGTTTTTGGATTATTTATTAATGCCACCCTTACCATATCCAACCCTGCCACCTCCCACATCTTTTTCAAATGCTTTTCTGAGAGTTCAACTCTTTCAGTCTCAAACAGAAACCCTTAGCTTATAAAATCACACAAGTTGGATAAACTTTAGGTCATCATATAGAACCCATGTTAAAGATGGTACACAGCACAAAACTATGAGAACCAACTTTATTATGTTATAAATCATTGGTTAGCAATGATTTATTTTGATTACTTTGGCCAAGCATAAGATGCAGTTAAAAATATAAATTCTGTCCTCAAGAAACTTAGTGCTAATGAATCCCTCTTCTTATTCAGTTTGAGAACACATTCAAGTTGCATTTTTAAAATACATGTGGAGGTGTACAGTTTTAGTTTTATTAATGAAGAGAAAGAAAGTAGTGAGGGCTCACTAGCTACCCAGTATAGCATAAAATGTGAGCTCTAGGCTTAATCTGAGACACTGTCTAAAAAAATAATAAAATTAAAATAAGTAATAGGTTGAAGTATCATAGAAGACACCCAAAGAAAACACACACACACACATACACACACACACACACACACACACACACACACACACACACTCACATATGCACACAAACACAGAGAGGGGGGATACAAATCTTTATTACCTTGGATAGATAAGTATTTCTAAAACCTTCAAAAACATAAGCATAGAACAAAATCATTTTAGAATATATCTTCTTAGGGCTTAGAATTCTAAAATAAGCTTTATATCCAGTCTTTATTTCCTTGGGAACCAAGAATTGAATGTGAAAGTCTGCCAGTATAGTTATAAAATAAAAGAGATACCAATCCAAAAGGGAAGCAAATTTGCCTGCACAGACTAGTTTATTGCTATTCTAGGATCTCCTGTGCCAATTCTACATGGGATTAGGAAAGTGACCTAGAGTACTTGTAACCATTTCATTTATTATTATTTGCTTTTTTTCTAGTTAAATATTAAAGGCATCAAAATAAAAATGAAACTCAATGGAAAAAGGTAAATATATAGATATCTTCAAAGACATAAATAACATCACAGTATTCTTAGAATACTCCTAGGAAGAGGGTCATAGCTGAAGTGAACTTGAGCAGTAATACCTAATAGTATGATCAATAATGAGCTATATTTTAAAAAAATGATCATGACTTTTCAAGTTTTAAATGAATACAGATAACATTTCTTGAGACGCGATTATGGAGTGATATTCTGCACAAAATAATTTCTATCTGTCAACCAGGCAGTAATTTTTTTTTCCATTGTGCATATTACAGTTGCTTATTCTCTACAATTTAAATCATTGTGTTTGCAGTGAACTGGTTTGTTTTTATTTAATTTTCTTTTCTATTTCTCACATTTTTATCAGATATTTTTTTATTTACATTTCAAATGTTATCCCCTTTCCAAGTTTCCCCTCTGAAAATCTCCTAACCCCTACTCCTGCTCCCCAAACCATCCAATCCCATTCCTGGCCCTGGCATTCCCCTATACTGGGACATAGAACCTTCATAGGACCTAGGGTCTCTCCTCCCACTGATGATCATCTAGGCCATTTTCAGCTACACTTGTAGCAAGAGCCATGAGTCTCACCATGTGTTTTATTTGACTGGTGGTTTAGACCCATGGAGCTCTGTGGGTACTTGTTAGTTCATATTGATGTTCCTCCTATGGGGCAGCAAACACCTTCAGCTCCTTGGGTACTTTCTCTAGATCCTTCCAACTCAATTATTCAAAGAGTTATAAAGGGCAGTTTGCAAATTCATCTGGAAAAAAAAATCCTAGGATAGCAAAAGCTATTGTCCACAATAAAAGGACCTTTGGTGGAATCACAATCCCTGACCTCAAGCTGTACTACAGAGCAATTGTGAGGAAAATCTGCATTGTACTGGTACAGTGACACACAGGTAGATCATTAGAACAGAATTGAATAACCAGAAATGAACCCACACACCTATGGTAACTTGATCCATGACAGAGAAGCTAAAACCATCCAGTGGAAACAAGACAGCATCTTCAATAATGGTGCTGGCTCAACTAGCAGTTAGCATGTAGAAGAATGCTAATTGATCCATTTGTATATCCTAGTACAAAGCTCAGGTCTAAGTGGATCAAGGAACTACACATAAAACCAGAGACACTGAAACTTATAGATGACATATTGGTGGAAAGCCTTGAAGGTGTGGGCACAGGAAAACTATTCCTGAACAGAAGAGTAATTAATGGCTTGTGCTGTAAGATCAAGAATCAGCAGTGATTTTTAAATCAATTTTTGGAATGGTTTTGGCCTAATGCCTGTTGGTCAGATTTTAGAAAAGTAATATACATTCTTTATTTCCTATGGCCATTTCCTAAGAATGACCATTTCCATTCCTTTTGGCTAAAAACAGTGTCTTTTTTTTTTCTCCAAAATAACATGTCTTTCTTTTAGTCAAGAAATAGGTGCAGGGCTTGGTGGTGCACAACTTTAATCCCAGCACTCAGGAGGCAGAGGCTGGCAGATTTCTGAGTTCCTGGCCATCCTGGTCTACAAAGTGAGTTCCAGGACAGTCAGGGCTATAGAGAGAAACCATGTCTCCAAAAACCATACCAAACCAAACCAACCAAACCAAACCAAACCAAACCAAACCAAACAATAAGAAATACAATTACAACAACAAAAAAGAAATAAGTTCATTTGTCCTTCATGCCAATCTGTTCCTTTGTGTCTTCTTAACTGTAAAATTTTATTTATTCATCCTTCTACCTGTGAATCTATGTATGTATGTAAATATGTAGGCATGAATGCATGTATATATGTATATATGTATGTATTTATCTTTCTAACTATCTATAATCTATCTCTCTGTCCATCTATCTGTCTACACATCTACCTATAAATCATCTGTCTGTCTGTCTGTCTGTCTGTCTGTCTGTCTGTCTGTCTGTTTAGTCAGGGTTTCTATTCCTGCAAAAACATCTTGACCAAGAAGCAAATTGAGGAGGACAGAGTTTATTCAGCTTACACTTCCATATAGCTGTTCATCACCAAACGAATTCAGGACTGGAACTCAAGTAGGTCAGAAAGCAGGAGCTGCTGCAGAGGCCATGGAGGGTTGTTCTTTACTGGCTTACTTAGCCAGCTCTCTTAATGAACCCAAGACTACCAGCCCAGAAATGGTCCCACCCACAAGGGGCCTTTCCCCCTTGATCGCTAACTGAGAAAATGCCTACCAGTTGGATCTCATGGAGGCATTTCCTCAACTGAAGCTCCTTTCTCTGTGATAACTACAGCTGTGTCAACATGACACAAAACTAGCCAATAAAATTGACCCCTTTTCAACTTGACACAAAAATTCATCACTAGTAAGCCTCAATCCTTAGTTCTTATTCAACCCCAAGATCTTAAATAACTTTAAAAGTCCCACAGTCTTTACATATTAAAGTTAATCCTTTTAAAATATCCAGTATCTTTTAAAATTCAAAGTACTTTAAAATTCAAAGTCTCTTAACTGTGTGTTTCACTAAAAAACTTCCTTCAAGCTGGAAAAATATCAGGGCACAGTCACAATCAAAAGCTAAAGTAAATCTCCAACTGTCCAATGTCTGGGATCCAACTCACAATCTTCTCAGCTTCTCCAAGGACTTGGGTCACTTCTCCAGTCATACCTTTTGTAGCACACACCTTGTCTTCTAGGCTCCAGATGCCTGTATTCCATTGCTGCTGCTGTTCTTGGTGGTCATCTCAGAATACTGATATCTCCAAAACGCTGCTATCTTCCACTATAAGTAGGCTTCAACACTAGCCTCTCATAGGCTTTCTTCATGGTGACAAGCCTCAACTCCTTTGCATGACCCTTTCAGTCCTGGGCTATCAATTGCAACTGAGGCTGCACCTTCATCAATGGTCTTCCAGGGCCTATCAGAGTGCTGAGCCTCAGCTGCTATGCATTACCCTTTCATGCCTTTAAAACCAGTACCACCTGGGTAATTCTTACACATTACCAAGTCCCACTGCAACAGGAGCACAACCTTGGCTATCTCTGGAACACAGCCTCTTTGTGCTCTCAGAAATCACTTCCCAGAAGATGTAACTTCAAGATGCTGGTCTCTTCTTAATTACAGCTCATTTCTTAGTTCCAGCTAACCAGCATCAATAGTCCCAGTTGTGCAAATGTTTTGCTTTAGCAGTTCTGGTATCTTGTTAATCACAGCTGATTCTTCAACCCCAGCTAACCAGACCCACAGAATAATCAAACTCAAAAATAGCAATGGCCCTGAAATGAGTCTTTAATTTTCCCTATAAAATTTCACAAGCCAGGCCTCTTTCTTTTGCACTGCTTTCAACATTATCTTCCAAGCTCCTACACAACATCTGACAGCTCTCTTAATATCGAATGGATCTTCTAGCCCAAGCAGGAGCT
>CACVCL010034956.1:0-10332 GCA_902729485.2 Mus minutoides
ATGATTGAATTTGGGCCTTTTGTACCCTTAGTATTTATCCTGGGAGAAAACCACATTCATATGGTAGGAGGATTATGGGCATGTATGGGCTTGAGGAACACAACTCCCTGGCAATCATAGATCATAGTAAGTTAACAAAAGAAAAATCAACTTACTTTATGTGAAAGGAAAGTTAGTGTATATTATTGTGTGTAGTTAGAATATTGTTTATTGCTTGTTCTGTATCAATATATTACTAATCAAATAAATGTTTCTTACAATTGTGCTACTGTTAAAACAAAACTTAAAATCTAAATATTTATAGTAGTAATGATGGAGCTAGATTCTATCCAGCAGATGAAATAATATAGAAATTTGGAAAGTCATTAAGATGTGAATTAGGTGTCAATGCTGTCTCCTGGGATACTCTAGAAAGTAGAAATCTACCCAGTTAAACAACCAAATTAATATTTGCTTTCCATGAAATTATACAGAATTATTTTTGAAAAAGAGGACTTGTAAGTTTGACATTTTGCAAATAATCATTAATTTGTTAACATTTTTAAAAGTGTGTTTGACTGGCAGATCTTAGTGGGGTCATCCACATGACTTGGCTTCTCAAAAAAATAGTCAGTCAATGTTGCCTGAGTAGAAAGTAGTTATATAAGACAATTTGAAAGAATGAATAAGAACCCAGGGTACACAATAAGTATAGAGTCATGATCAAGCAATATTACTTTGATCTGTTGAAGGATAACTAATTTGCAAATATATGATTAAGTAATACATTCTTTTTTTCTATTATTACTATGTTTAATCTTTGTGTACAGTCCAGTTGTTATCCCTCACCCATTCTGCCCACTCTAGAGTTCCTCATCCAATTCCTCCTACCCTGCCTCCAAGAGGATGTCCCCACAACTCCACACCCCATACACCTGTCAGGCCTCCACATTCCTTGGGGCCTCAAGTATCTCAAAGGTTAAGTGCACTTCTCTCACTGAGGACAGATCAGGAAGTCCTCTACTGTATATGTGTCCGGGGTCTTGGACCAGTTAGTGTATGCTGTCTGTTGGTGGCTTAGTCTCTGAGAGGTTTTAGGGGTTCTAGGTTTGTTGAGACTGCTTGATTTCCTACAAAGTCATCCAGCCTTTCCCTAATTCAACAACAGAGGTTTCTGACTTCAGTCCATTGGTCGAGTATTGTGAATAGCCCTGGGGCTAATTATATTTGATGTTAATCCCATTCTCCTGTGAGTGGCAGTGAACAAGGAATGAGTCAGCACTCAGATGATTTCCTAAAAACCTGCTTCCCACCTTAATTTGTAAAATAAAGGAGAGCTAATGATTGGGAAGGTGGAGCAGAAGGTGAGGAGGGAGAAGAAGGAGAAAATGGAAGAGAGAGAGGATGCAGAGGAGGAAGGAGAAGAAAAACAGAGCAGAAGCACATGGCCTGGAAAAACTGCAAGTTCTAAGGGGTCTCATAGATGTGGAAAATGGTAGTGTAGCAGTAGATCTGCCCAACCTAGGTGCACAATATGTAATCATATTAACTGTGTTGTGTTTTCATTTGCTGGGGCTTATTTGGGAGGAGATTTACTGCAAGTTGGGTGTAGCTATCTGCTTCTGTCTCACTTAGCGGCTTGTTGGGCCACTAGGAGGGCATACATGCTAGGCACTTGTCTATAAGTATGAAAGACTCAGAACGTGAGAACTCCCTTACATTCTGACTCAGGAGAGGTGACACCCCAAATCACTCATGAGAAATGGTCTTGATGCAAACTGCAAGAGGACTTTTATTCCAAGAGTGCTCTGGAACCCACAGTGTACACCATGCAGGGTTGTAGGACCATGGACCTTGAGTAGCTGGGTAAGGGGATATTTAAAGGGAGAAACCACAACTCAAAGTGGTGGGGAGGGCATTGTTGGAAAATACCAAAAATACCAGTTAAGTCTATAAGCCTGTAACAATAGCACATTTGCATAGCGGGTTCCAGCAGCAGTCGGGGGTTGGTCAGGGTGACTTTCTTTGAATGAACACTCCTGAACCCAGGAAGTAGGTGGGTGGAGGAATGTGCAGTCTGCTTTATGATTAGCATGCCTTGGAGCATTGAGTCACAAAGGTCACATATGCCTTTTCAGTACATCATAGCATCAGTGATAGTGTCAGGCCTTGAAGCCTTTCCTTGAGATAAGTCCCAATTTGGGCCAGTGATTGGACCTCCATATCCTCAGGGGTTTTTTTGTTTTGTTTTGTTTTGTTTTTTTCTCCATTTTTGTCTCTGCAGTTCTTTTAGACAGGAAGAATTCTGGGTCAGAGTTTATAACTGTGGGATGGTAACCCTATCCCTCCAATTGATGACATGATTTTCTGCAGGAGGTAGACTAAAAGTTCCCTCTTCCCACTGTTGGGCATTTTGTCTAAGGTCCCTTCCATTAGAGTCCTGAGATTATCTCACCTTCCAGGTCTTTGGTAAATTCTAGAGGGTTACCTCACCACCTACCTATCAAAGTTGTATATTTCCATTCATTCTGCTGGCACCTCAGAGTTTCACTCCTGGTATCCTTCTTCTGTACCCCATTTTTAATAGGGTTATTTGGTTTTCTAGAATCCAATTTCTTGAGTTCTATGTATATATTAGATATTAGTCCCATATCAGATTTAGGATTGGTAAAAATTCTTTCCCACTCTGTTGGTGCCTTTTTGACTTATTGACAGTATCTTTTGCCTTACAGAAACTTTGTAATTTTATGAGGTCCCATTTAGCAATTCTCCATCTTACAGCATGAGTCATTGCTGTTCTGTTCAGGAATTTTTCTCCTGTGCCCATATCTTTGAGGCTTTTCCCCACTTTGTCCACTGGCTTTATGTCGAGTTCCTTGATCCACATAGACTTGAACTTTGTACAAGGAGATAAGAATGGATCAATTCACATTCTTCCACATGATAGCTGCCAGTTGAATATTTGTTGAAAATGCTGTCTTTTTTCCCACTGGATGGTTTTATCTCCCTTGTCAAAGATCAAGTGACCATAGGTGTGTGGGTTCATGTCTGGGTCTTCAATTCTATTCCATTGATCTACCTGTCTGTCGCTGTACCAGTACCATGCAGTTTTTCTCACAACTGCTCTATAGTACAGCTTGAGGTCAGGCATGGTGATTCCACCAGAGGTTCTTTTATCATTGAGAATAGTTTTTACTATCCTAGGTTTTTTGTTATTCCAGATGAATTTGAAAATTGCCCTTTATAATTCATTGAAGATTTGAGTTGGAATTTTGATGGGTATTGCATTGAATCTGTAGATTGCTTTCTGCAAGTTAGCTATTTTGACTATATTAATCCTGCCAATCCATGAGCATGGGAGATCTTTCCATTTTCTGAGATCTTTGATTTCTTTCTTCAGAGACTTGAAGTTCTTATCACTTGCTTAGTTAGAGTCTATTTTATATTATTTGTGACTATTGTGAATGGTGTTTTCCTAATTTTTTCTCAGCCTGTTTATCCTTTGTGTAGAAAAAAGGCCACTGATTTGTTTGAGTTAATTTTATATTCTGCTACTGCACTGAAGTTGTTTTTCAGGTTTAGGACTTCTCTGGTGGAATTTTTAGAGTCACTTATATATACTATCATATCATCTGCAAATAGTGATATTTTGACTTCTTTCTTTCCAATTTGCATCCCCTTGAATTCCTTTTGCTTTCTAATTGCTCTGGCTTGTTGGGGTCCACTGCCCGCAGTGGACTGGGTTCCTGGAGGATTGGCCCGAAGCTGAAATGAAACTAAGGGAGTGGGGGAAGAAAGAAGGTCTCCGAGGCTACATGGTTGCTTCTGCTTAGAATTACTGTTTAATGGTGGACAAGCATTTGGGGATAAAGGAAGGGAAACCCCGCCCCCAGTCTTCTGCGCAGGCGTTCTGGAGTTTGGCGGGAACCCTGAAGTCTCGTGACATCTCACAGGTTGCGCAGGTGGGCTGGTCATAGGTGGGCCTCTGGTAAGCTGGGCGGAGCTGGGTGACCTAGGAGACTTGCAGAACCTGGCTGCAGGGGGAAGCCAGGCTATCTCTTAGCCTAATAAACAAAACAACAGGTGCCATCGGGTGCGGCTTTCTCAAGGCTTTGGTCTTAGCACCAACTGTGTTGGTGGAGAAGGGACACCACACTGGCTAGGACTTTAAGTATTATATTGAATAGGTAGGGAGAAAGTGGGCAGCCTTGTCTAGTCCCTGATTTTAGTGAGAATGCTTCAAGTTTATCTGCATTTAGTTTGATTTTGGCCACTGGTTTGCTGTATATTGCTTTTATTATGTTTAGGGATAGGCCTTAAATTTCTGATTTATCATGAATGGGTGTTGGATTTGTTAAATGCTTTCTCAGCATCTAATGAGATTATCCTGTGTTTTTTGTCTTTGAGTTTGTTTATATAGTAAGGATGTAGGTGGTGACTGCATCTTATTCTATTAGTGGAAGCCCACCTTCAAAATTCAAAGCAGATGATTGATTACCAGTAAGAGAAGCAATGATTTTAGCAAATAAGGCATCTTCCGAAGATAAGTTACTTTGATTAACAAAAATTTTTTTTCTTAAATTATGCATTCATGTTTCTATATCTTTGGGTAGTGCTACATCCACTCCAGTAGCAACCCGTGTGACAGGCTGAAAAGTCTAGGCGCGGTCCCAGGGCAAATAGCTCATGGAAACTTAGTCTCCTGGAATTGTGGCATCCTGTATAAAGAATGCTCCAATGTCCTTGCTTTAGTTGGTAAATAGATCTGTGTGCTTTCCCTTAATATTGCTTCATTATAAGTACTCCTAAGGATTCATATTTTAACATATAGCTAAGTTAGATTCTAGGCAGCCCTTGATCCAAACTTGAGCATGAATAGCTAAGTCACTGCCCTACACAGGAGTGTACCACTATCTAGGAATAGGGAAGTTTGTGGCCTGAGAAGGAGCCAGACTAGATACCTTAGAACTATAGCTAGTTGAGTAACACCCAGATACAAGTATTTACAATGGCCCAGGGGGAAGGTAGACTATAGGGCAGGAAGCCCTTGCCCCTGGCTTCTAAGCTGACCTTAGGTGGAATTGTTTTTGATCCCAGTTGTTCACCTTGAATCTTATCCCATTTGGTTCCTGCCAGTCCTTTCTGTGTCTGCATTCCTTTGTTTTAAGAATCTAGTTACATCTAGTAACCTCATTGTATCCTGCCTGTGTGTCACCTAACTTTCCTATGTATAAAAGTCTGATGCCCGATTTGACAAATTACATTCAGATTCTACACACGTTCTCGTGTGGTCTCTGTTTGTCACCCACTTTCGCCAAATCCTTGCCCCACTTGCTCCAGAGAACTCGACCCATGCAGACATGGGGCCTAAGAGCATCTGTGGCAGGGTATCACTGAATAACATAACTGGCTGTCTTAGTAAAAATAGATTTTTTTTTTTTGCCTGCTAAAGACAACTCTTTTGCTAACTATTACTCAAAGTTGATCAGTAATATACTGAAGTAATCAAGAAAGATAAATATTATGTGCTGAATTCTTTCTGTCCATGAGGGTACACAGAGTAGCATTCCCCTCATTTGAAAACTTCATTTTCTTTATACAGGACATTAAATCTCCTCTTTCTGTGGGTTTTCAATATAGTGTGTTGCAAAAAATAAGTCTTCAGCTTTGTTATATTGAAGATAATGTTGGGGGCTGGTGAGATGGCTCAGCGGGTAAGAGCACCCGACTGCTCTTCCGAAGGCGATAAGTTCAAATCCCAGCAACCACATGGTGGCTCACAACCATCCGTAACGAGATCTGGCTCCCTCTTCTGGAGTGTCTGAGGACAGCTACAGTGTACTTACATATAATATAATAAAATAAATCTTTAAAAAAAAAAGATAATGTTGTAAACTCAAGATTAGACATCACAGTTGTAAACACATGCATTGAAATTGCTTAAAGTAAATTTGAAAGAACCACAGATGCCATTAATATAAAAATTAAAAGAAATCTTATATATCCACAACACATCCACACAATAACTTACCCATCTTTGCTTGTATACTTCCTCAGTTGGAGGAATAGTTTCTTGCTTAAGTTGCTTTCCTTATCTTTGAGGAGTTATAGCTTTCTCCGAGATTTAACTAACAAGGAGATGCAATGTAATAAAATACAGTAATAGCAATAGCATTTCAATAGTCAGCTCTTTAGATGTTTGTTAACATGTTATGGCTCTGAGTCTCATGTGAATCTCCTCTAGGTTAATATCCCCAATATTCTGGAGTACTTGTGATAAAAACCTGTATTTTTAAATGTATATCTGTAAATCATGATATCTTTTAAAATATGGTCTGATTCTTTAGTGTTAAAAGAGATCTACTATTTGCTTTATTCAAAATTTTATCATTTTAATCTCTCTATTGATAGTATTATATGGCAATACCTGTGTCTTTAAAATCGAATAAATGCTGTGCTATAGCAGAAGCATGAGATAAGGAAGTAATAGTAAAGGCAAATTAGGTTTGTGCAAAGTGAGACAGCAATACATTTTTTTTAGCACAATATTCTAAAAGCTAAGAACTATAGAAGCAGAAATGCCCTGGGAACTAGTTCATCTGTTAAGCAATGAACAATGTTCCATTTCAGATGAAATCACCTAAAACTCTTTTTTTTCTGAACTCTATCTTAGTGCATACTGTCCAAGTACCAACTTGTGCTTGTGGAAAAGAACATGCAGAGAGACAGAAGAAAAATTTGTGAATCTCTTGAGTATTTTCTGACCAAATGAGCTAATACATTGTGTAAAATGTTCAAAATGAACAACTTTGCCCGGAGTTATAGGTTCTCTTTGAAAACACAACATTAACTGACTTATCAAAGATTAAGTTAAGATATTAATTAAATAACAGGCTATATGTGAATCTCCAGTTTTGAGACTTGGACTAGGAATAGAAATTTTGGAAGCACTGGCATATACTGAATAGCAAAGATAATGATACTGACTTAAGATTGAAGGCTGAGGTCTCTGGCATTTCAGACTATCAATACTTCATTTCTTAATAATCCGTTTACAAAACTGACATTAAACTCAGTGACATACAGTAATAAGAATGTATCACTTGGTCTTGTTTGCTCTCTTGAAGACCCCTTGGTGTGAAGGCATCCAAGTTTGTCTGCTACAGACAAGGCCACAGGTAAGGGACCCTCCCAAATAACCACAGTGGCTGGGAACCCCAAGGAACCAAGGAACTCAGGACCCATATAAAGACCCTCACCCTATTCACTGCATGAACTCCACTCACTTTTTTGTAGGTGTCTGTGCCTTCTACTGGGCAGATCATCAGCTTGTCTGATCCTCTGAAGATCCAATGGTCTGAAAGCCTCCAAGAGCATGTGATACAACCAGAGCCACAGGCTTCCCAGGAACCTGCAGCAATCCAGGAACACAGGAGGCAGGCTTCAGTCAGATACACCGAGACCAGTTAACACCAGAGATAACTAGATGGCAAGAGGCAAGTTTAAGACCATAAACAACAGAAGCCAATATACTCTGGCAACATCAGAACCTAGTTCTTGCATCACAGCAAGCCCTGGATACACCAACACACCTGAAAACCAGGATCCTGACCTAAAATCTTATCTCATGAAGATAATAGAGTCCTTAAAGTAGGATATGAATAACTCACTGAAAGAAATACAGGAAGATACAGGTAAACAGGTTGAAGCCCTTAGACACAACAAAGAAACCCTTAAAAAAATATAGGAAAACACAATCAAACAGGTGAAGGAATTGAGCAAAGCAGACCAAAACCTAAAAATGGACGTACAAACAATAAGAAAACACAAATTGAGGCAACACTGAAAATAGAAAACCCAGGAAAGAAGTCAGGAACTAAAGATACAAGCATCAACAACAGAATACAAGAGATAGAAGAGAGAATCTCAGGCATAGCAGATACCTTAGACGATATTGACACAACAGTCAAAGAAAATTCAAAAGAGAAAACTCTTAACCCAAAGCATCCAGGAAATCAGGACACAATGAAAAGGACCAAACCTAAGAATAATAGGAATAGAAGAGAGCAAAGATTCCCAGTTCAAAGGACCCAAAAACGTCTTCAACAAAATCATAAAAAACTTGCCTAACCTAAGGAAAGAGATGTCCAAAAATGTACAAGAAGCCTATAAAACACCAACTAGATTGGACCAGAAAAGATAATGCTCTTGTCACATAATAATCAACACACCAAATTCACAGAATATTAAAAGCTTTAAGAGAAAAAGACCAAGTAACACACAAAGGCAGAACTATCAGAATTACACCAGACTTCTCAACAGAGGCTCTAAAAGCCAGAAGGTCCTGGACAGATATTATGAAGACCTTAAGAGAACACAAGTGCCAACCCAGGCTACTGTACCCTACAAACTCTTACTCATCATAGATGTAGAAGCCACAATATTCCATGAAAAACCAAATTTAAACAATGTCTTTTTACCAATTCAGCCCTACAGAGGACTGAAAAAGGAAAACTCCAATACAAGGAGGGTACCTATATTGAAGAAAAACAAGATATTAATCATCTCACAATAAACTAAAAGGAAAGAATCACATACACATAATGTAACCAATAGCAACAAACAAAACAGGAATTAAAAATCATGTCTTTAATATCCCTCAATATCAATGGACCCAATTTCCCAATAAATGGATTTAACAAATAAATATACAGAACATTTCACCCTAAAACAAAAGAATATACCTTCTTCTTCATAGTACCTTTTCCATAACTGACCATATAGTAGGTCAGAAAACAAGCCTCAAGACATACAAGATGAGATAATCCCATACATCCTATCAGATCACCACAGATTAAAGCTAGACTTGAATAACAGCAAAACCACCAGAAAACCAACATACCTATGAAGACTAAACAACTCTCTGCTCAATAATAACTTGGTCAGGGAAGAAATAAAGAAAGAAATTAAAGGCTTTTGGAAATTCAAAGAAAATGAAGGCACAATATATCCAAACTTATGGGACACAATGAAAGCAGTACTAAGAGAAAAATTCATAGCACTAAGTGCCTTTGTAAAGATATTGGAGAGATCTTACACTAGCACTTAACAGCACACCTGAAAGCCCTAGAAGAAAAAGAAGCAAGCATATGAAAAGGAATAGAAGGTAGGAATTAGTCAAACTCAGGGCCAAAATCAACCACATGGAAACAAAGAGATCTATTAAAAAGAATCAACAAAACCAAAAGCTTGTTCTTTGATAAAGTAAACAAGATGGATAAACCCCCTAGCCAAACTAACTAAAGGGCTCAGAGACAGTATCCAAATTAAGAAAATCAGAAATGAAATGGGAGACATAACAGAAACTGAAGAAATTCCAAAAAATCATCAGGCCCTAGTACAAAAAACTATTCTCAACAAATATGGAAAATCTAGGTGAAATGGATGAATTTCAAGACAAATACCATTTTCCAAAGTTAAATCTAGAGCAAGTAAATGATCTAAACAGGTTCATATCACCTAAGGAAACAGAAAAAGTCATTAAAAACCTCCCAATCAAAAAAGGCCCTTGGCCAGATGGCTTTAGTGAAGAATTCTACCAGAACTTCTTAGAAGAGCTAATACCAACAGAAATATATAGATTCAACAAAATGTCCATTAAGTCTCCAACAGAGAAAAAGTCTCCTTCAGAGACATGGAAAAAGAATTCTCAACTTCATATGGAAAAACAAAAAACCCAGGACATCAAAAACAATTCTTAATATTCTTAATGGTAAAAGTACTTCTGGGGGAATCCCCATCCTTGAGTACAAGCTATACTACAGAGAAATAGTGATAAAAACGGCATGGTATGGCACAGAGACAGACAGGATGATGAATGGAATAGAACTGAAGTCCCAGAATAAAACTACATGTTTATGGACACTCGATCTTTGACAAATAAGCCAAAAATAAACAATAGAAGTTATCTTCAATAAATGTTAATAATCTACCTGGCTATTGGTAAGTAGAAAAATGAAAATAGATCCATATTTGTCACCTTGCACAAAGCTCAAGTACAAGTGGATCCAGGAACTCAACATAAAACCAGATACACTGAAAATAATAGAAAAGAAAGTGGGAAAGATCCTCAAACTCATTGGCATAAGGGGAAATGTTGGGGTCCACTGCCCGCAGTGGACTGGGTTCCTGGAGGATTGGCCCGAAGCTGAAATGAAACTAAGGGAGTGGGGGAAGAAAGAAGGTCTCCGAGGCTACATGGTTGCTTCTGCTTAGAACGACTGTTTAATGGTGGACAAGCATTTGGGGATAAAGGAAGGGAAACCCCGCCCCCAGTCTTCTGCGCAGGCGTTC
>CACVCL010034957.1:0-10308 GCA_902729485.2 Mus minutoides
TTTTTTTTTTTTGGTTTTTCGAGACAGGGTTTCTCTGTATAGCCCTGGCTAACCTGGAACTCACGTTGTGGACCAGGCTGGCCTCGAACTTAGAAATCCGCCTGCCTCTGCCTCCCAAGTGCTGGGATTAAAGGCGTGCGCCAGCACCATCCGGCTTCCCACATTTTAAATAAGAAAATAAAGATCAACTCTGCTCTCCCAGGCTTTTGAGAAAGCCATTCATGTATCTGCTTTAGGTATTTTTTTTTTTTTAATTTCTATGAGTTGGATGTGGTGAGGAGTGGCCAGTTCTTCCAAAGTCTGCTGAAAAGTATTGTTGACATTAAGTAATTATGTGTTAGGATCTGATTGAAATAAACTAGCCCCAAACCAGCAGTGTGTCCCCTCCCAACTGCCCCTCACCTCAGATGAAGCCCATTGATCTGAATGTAAAACGACAGCCTGTCTATCTTGTCTCATGAGGCCTGATTCAGGTAGGAATTCTACCCACCGATTGAATGAATTACTGCAAAGCTCAACAGCTCCAAACAGAAATGATTTTGTGTAGAATAATCTAGTGAACAAATAAACTACTACAACCAAACAGCCAGGAGTAAGTAGTGGCTGAGGGGACATGGCTTAGTTAGCTGACAGCTACTTGGCTTGGCCAGCAGAGCGCGACTGAGCAAGTTTCAGAGGTCTGAGAGCCTAGACTTGCTCAAGAGACTAAGGAGCTCATTGGAAGAAACTTGAGACTCATTTGTGGGGAGAAATAGGAAGGTGAGCATTCTGTGTGTGTCCTTTATGGCTGTTATGGTGGATGAAGTGAGATTCGGCATTGTATATTTGACCTAGCCCAGGAGATCCGCCAACTGTCTGGGCCTCTGGGTTCTACCTCTTGGCTTCCACTTAGCTTGTCTATTACATGTGTAGAGCAGAGTCATGGATGGCATATATATGACTTAAGTCTGCAAAGTCTCGTCAGCAAAAGGCCTTGAGCCACAGTATTATTGAAATGTCCCAGCCTGAGAATAAATCTCATCTACCATTGAAAGGGAAGGGTAGACAGGCAGACTTTCCATTAGACCCTTCAGGTTTCCCACTCAAGAGAAGGGGGATGTCACCAAGAGTGTCTTCTTATCGTTTTCTGATAGAAAATGTTCCTTGTCAAAAAATGTTAATCATAATAATAATCTGTTCTATCCACACTCACAAGTTATGACGTATGTGGGACTGTGATAAAGCTTTGCAATGATGTAGGGTTTGTGTGACGTTTGTGTAAAGTTTCTGTTAAATAAAAGACTGTTTCCAATGGTCTTATAACATCTGTAAGATTTGCTTATCAACCTCGTTCTGCAGAAGTGACTTACAACATGGTATTGAAAGAATTCCTGCAAGGACTTGGCTCCCTTGCCTGCCCAAGATTTGTTTTATTTAGAGGTGCATTCTGGGACAGCAGTTGCCACTGGCTTGAATGCCAGGTAGGGGCATCAGAAGTGAGCAATGCCTGGTGTTGATGCTACCATCTACTCTCAGTTCAGAGTCACGGTCACCCATCCCTTCATCACCAGCACCATTTACCATTCCTTCCATGGTCAAAGCAGAAGTATTGAAATCCTGGTTATGGGTAAAAGCAGAGTATACCTGTTCAATGTTGCAATTGTACTGCTGCTAAGTTTTGCACAAATATGAGAGGTTGAGCCTATGCTTGGAAGAAAATTTGAGGTTGCCATTTTTTATTGCCTGAAAGCTACTGTTGGGTTAGTCTCCCCAGGCTGGCAGCTGTGCAAGCTCTAAGGTGGACTCCTTGGGGGTAGAGTTTTCCTAAAGGTTCAAATGGATACTATCTAAAGGGTCATTTAGGTTAGCCCATCAAGTCAGATGTTTCCCTTTGAGCCTTGGACCTGTCCCCATGGGACAGGAGCTGGAGAGTGACATTTCAGAGCTGCCCTTGGGTTTTACCTTCTCTTAGAATGAAGGATACATGCAACTTCCATTTTGAACTTATGTTTTCTAGGTACTAAAAGGGAGGTTGATACCCACTCTTAATATTTTATGGTCCTTTATGTCCCTATGTCCCCTTTTGAATTTTTTATTTTATTTTGTATGTGTGTGTATATGCATGTATTCATGTGTGCATGTATGTGCATGTGTGTGTGGGGACCAGATGTTGATGTTGTATGTTTTCCTTTATCATCTCCACCTGAGTTTTTGAGACTTGATCTCTCGCTGTGTCCAGATCTTGACAACTGTGAGCACTAGGGACCCGATTGTCTTTGTCCCTCTCCCCACCAGCACTAGGATTATAGATGTATTGCTGTCCCTCCTGCCTGGCTTTTCAAGTGCATGCTGGGATCTGAACTCAGGTTCTTATGCTTGCATGGCAAAACACTACCCAACTGAGCCATCTTCCTGCCCCCCCTACATTGTGATAAAATATTCAAAAGGTAAAGCTCACTACTTTAGCCACTGAGTGTATAGTTCTATGGCAAAAGTACCATTGAGGAACATCTCTACCCCATCTCTAGACCTATTTCATCTCCAACTGAAACACTCCCTTTAAACATCAACTTTTTCTCCTCCCCAGCCCCCTAGATACAGGGATGACAAGACTGTGGTGCCATCATTCTGTTCTGTTACCCTGTTAATCTGACTACCTCATATATCTCAAATAAACGGACTTATGCAATATTTGTCCTTTGGTCAAATATTTGTCCTTTGACTTATTTCATTTTGCGCAATATTCCCAAGGATAGTCTGTGCTAGGGTGTGTGGTGACATCTCCCTCTTTTGGGGGTGAGTGTGAATGTATGTATGAAGCACATGATGTTTATCCATTCATCTGTCTATCAATACTTGGAGTATAAAGCAGATATCACACATTTATTATATACCTCCATTATCTAGAGAATGTGGGACATTAGAATCAAGTTGTAGGTGATTGAAGAGATTAAATATGTTTTCTAGAGAGAAGTGGTTACAAGGGGGGGTCTTCTCTCTAGTTTGCATTCTAGAAAAGGGTACCTTTCTCTATGGGTGTCTTTATAACTAAGGTTTTGCTGCCATGGTGATGCTTACTGGGATAAAGGGTTGCCATAGAGTTGTAGTATCAGTATAAATGACCAGGGCTAAAAGAGACTCAGGATATTCAGGTGCCTGCCATGGCAGGTCATGAAGGGAGTGGGTGTCATTTTTCAGGCATCTAGTGGTGAGTTGCTGGCCAGAAATGCAGTTGCTTTGTGTCCGTAGATGTTCACAGACAAGAGGGAGGAGAAAGGTGTATATGGAAACTTGTGGAATAAGAAACAGAAGAAGAGATCACTTTCTTCTTCCACTTGAAAACGTATTAGTCCCTATAAAGAATTAGCGCTTGGGGTGAAGTCCAAGCACACCCCTTACTATAACGGGTTAGTCTGAGAGCTGAAGTTCAGATGGCTGCAGATCAGGTTTCTTCAGGAAGCCAAACAGGCAAGGTGTGAGGAAAACAGTGCCAGGGAGAAGGGGACCAAGTCTCAGTGCCTAGCCTCAGGTCACAGGGACAACAAGTGTGTGTAGAGCCAGAGAATATCTCAAGCTGCATGGGGCAGCTGCTACTTAGCTCAAAGGATGCTGGATGAAGAAATGTTCGGGGTTCTCCAGGTTTTCTAGCTGTGCATAGATGTGTGGTGGCAGTGAGAACACGTGTGTGTGCTATGCATGTATGTGTACATGTGCATATGTATGTGTATTTGTATGTGTGCATGGGGGTATGCATGTTTGTGTGTGTGTGGTGTATGGGTTGGGGCGAGATGGTGGTGGTATGTATGTGTGTGTGTGTGTGTGTGTGTGTGTGTGTGTGTGTGTGTGTGTGTGTAGGACGGAGGTTAATGTGTGGTGTCTTCCTTAATAGCTTCTCCAACTTTATGTTTTGAGACAAGATCTCTCACCGAATCTGGAGCTCGCTGGCTGCCCAGAAAGCCCTGGGGATCCTCCTGTCTCTACACCCTCAGCACTGGACTACAGGTGTGTGCCACGATGTCCAGCTTTTCGATATTCATGTTTGCACAGCAAGCTCTTTGCCAACTGAGTCACCTGCTCAGCCGTCTTCTGGCTTTTTAAGAGAAGTAAAACATAAACATTTTGGTGAAATGTCTCCATTTAAAACATTTTGTAGTAGAGGAAAACCAAAGACCGAAGATCTACTTGGTGTGGACTAAACCAAGCGTGACTGTATACAGGACATACTTGGAATGCATCTTGATGGTTTCGGACTTAGAGGTCTGGGTAAGGTTGAAGTTGAGGCAGGAATGCCTTGTCCCAAATCCTTGAGAACAGCAGACCCTCATGTTGATTCAAGGATGTAGGTGGTATCTCCTGGCTTAGAGGGGTTATATAGTAGAAAAGGGCACTTAGGTGGTCTCTGGGTAGAGTTATGCCATCCATCATTCAGCAATCAGAGATTTGGGGTATGTTTCTAGCAGAAAACACTTCATCTTATCCCTTTTCTCTGTGTGTCCATGAAAGATCCTCTCTGTAAAACTCTGGGTAAGGTTGTACAGTTTACAGATGTTTTCATTTTGCATTATTATCGCTGACCAGCTAGGCACCCATCATGCCACATTCCTTCTAAGAACTCCATGTGACCAGAACTTAATTTGAGTTTTAGCTCCAAACCAGCAAATTCAAATTCAGAACTTTAAGTAAAAATCTCACCCCCATCTTGTGTATGCAGTGTGTGTGTGTGTGTGTGTGTGTGTGTGTGTGTGTGTGTAGCTAGATCTATAGATACAGATTCTTCCAGAATCTTTGTTATTTAAATTCTTTGTCTCTTAACTACTTCAGATCTTATCTGCATCTGTTATAGAGGGTGCTTGTAAGAGAGTTGGATGGACTCTTGAATACTTACTTGTATCAGCGATGTCTCATTTGGTCTTGCTGGGGGAGAGATGATTCTGAACAAGCACTTTATTTCCTGTTTATAATGGACACTCACAAGCTCTTTCCATAAAGGCCCAGATTATAAATAACTCAGATTTTGTAGGTCAGGCATTTATTGGAGCCGCCCTACTCTGGGATCGTACACAATGGGTACATGAATGGGTGTGGCTGTGCTTCAAAAAAGCCTCTACAAAAATGGGCAGCTTGTCCACAGGGTGAGGTTTCGATGGCCCGTGATTCAGAGAATAGCATGCATTTAATTGGGGGTGGTGATGCTAACAGTTCGCTCTTCTTTTAAGCACCTTAAGACCAAGAGAAAAGTTTCATGTCGCCAGCGGTAGGGTAGAGGGCCATTTAACCATTCATAATGGAAACTTTAAAGGCCTCACTATGAAAGGCTTTCAGAGGCAAAAGGTCCCACCACTGGTTCTTCAAAAGCTCCCAGTGATGAGCTCAAATCACAATAGAGTGTGTTTACTGAAGAGTCTAGGAATAACCAAATCCTACCTGACAGTAACTCCCGGAGGACATGCCGACGAATCCCCTCGTTCCTAGCAGCTTGTGTTGTTTTTAAGAATGAAAAATGGCAAGTAGCTCCTGTGTCGACATGAACATAGATTCTTGGGTTTTGCCTGTAGGAGATAAATGATAAGGGACAATCAGTGCAAAAGGTGTGGTGTGGCTGAAGATAAAGAGCCAGGTTCTTCCCGGTGTGGTTTGATGACTTGGTTATGGCTGTTACCTATGAGATGTTGAAGTTACTAAGATACATTCCCCCCAAGATCTCAGATTCTTGTGGTTTTATTCAGGATCATAACACATCCCACAACATTTTATTTCACCTCTTGATAAGAAAAGATTTTCCCATACTTGTTAGTGGAGAAGATTCCTAACATGAGATTTCCTATTGAATGGAAAATTGTCTTACTAGTTGAACATGGGATGATCCTGAAAGAGGAGCCTGGGAGGCAGGGATGCCAGAAGGCAGCTGTCATGCCAAAAATTACTGAAGAGATTTTTTTCCCCATGGTTAGGAAATGTTCAATTAAATGTCTTAAGCAGATGGGCTACTCTTTCAGATCCCAGGGTACCTTTCGGTGAGGCTTACTGTTAGGTTTCGAGAGTTTCCTGAAAGAAGGAAGTGGTTGGAACTGGTGCGTTTTTTTGTGTCTGCTCTTGTTTCAAGCTTCATCCCATGTTCACATCACTTGGAAGTCAGTTTTCAGGTTAGACTAAGGGGATGGAGAGTATTTAAAGTCAGTAAATCCTGTGTTTTATATTTTGCGTAGTCATGGTGTGAGGAGCACATATCTCTTGGTTAGGTGAGCTTCCCTACATAAAATAGGAAATAACTTCTGAGAGTCATTGAAAGTGGTTAGCCATGGTTTATCACTGACCCAATCGATTCAATTATACTGGCTGTGTTGTTGTTATTATTATTTTATGTTTTAATGGTTGAGAGAAAAGACAGGCTCTTACTGAATATTCCAGGCTTTAATTTATTTATCTTCCCGAAACTGCCTCCTGAGTGCTGGTATGTTACTTTTTTTTTTGTAATGTTGGGGATTGAACTTAAAGTCACAGGTGACTACTGGCATGTGACTACTGTGGGAAGAGACAGTTTCCTCCAGAGAACACCATACCCTCTCCCAAGTGCTGGAGTTAGAAGAGTGTACCACTATGCTGGACTTGCCTGTTATTATTAGCCATCACCTGCCAAGGCTAGTTATACATGGATAGACCTAGATGGTCCTACTAGAACCCTATCCAGTGACTACTGGGTTATATCAGTGCATGACAGAAGGCTAAGTTGGGAATGATGTGCGATTCCTGAGAAGTAATTCTTGGCTATGTTCATATTGGTTTCAGCAGTGATAAGACCATGTTCAAATGAAATAAAAAAGACTAAAAAAAAATGTAAAATTTCGGGAAAGATTATTAACAGTATATCATAAGAGCAAGTAAGCCCTTTAAGGAAATGTTTAGCATTAGAGATCATCTAACTTGGAAAGGAGCATGAGTGGTCACTTAATAACTTCAGTGTGTCACTGAGAAAAAGATACCACTTTCTGTGAGGACAGGAGAAGAGCCTTGGGGGATTGAGAGCAAATAGACAAACTCTTTAACATTGAGAACTAACTTTAGTCATTGGAGGCTAAGGTGGACTCACCAGTAGCCAAGAGGCCAAGATCTTTTCCTGTGTGGAGTTAGGGGAATGGGAGAGGAGACCTCTTGAGGTCTAACTCTGCAACGCATGGAGTTAACGTGAAAGGAGCTGGTGCCTACTTATCACCAACACGGCCAAGACTGGTTCCAAGAATGTGTATTAGAGTCAAGAAAATTCTACTTCTGAGCATGCTCTGTTTGCACTGAAGCAATGTTACTCATTGGGTGTTACAAGACACCAGCTGGCATGTGACTACTGTGGGAAGAGACAGTTTCCTCCAGAGAAATGCTACAGATGTGAAAAAGAAGTCAGACAGACAGGCCAAGAGGCCACTAGTTGAATGGTACTCCGAAAAGCTCCATCTCTAGGGTACCAGTTCTCAACTCCATGGATTTTGCAGCCTCCAACATCATCCTCATGAATGAATCACATGCTTGCTAATAGGGCTTCACTATTCCATCCAGCTCAGATGAAGTGATATCACTGTCATTCACAGTTGTCTCCGAATTTATCTCCAGCTGGTCAGGCAGAAGGGTCCAGTAGAAGACAATGTTTTATCAACAAAATTCTACTTGGGAGGAAAGTGGTTAGCATCCTTTCTAGAGAACCTAAGTCATTTGGGAAAAAAGTCCTGCACACACTGTTTCGATGTGCTTGTTTTAAAGAATCGACAGTTGTGCTGTGTTCTGTGTGTGACGTGAGCTTTCTGTGGACTGTGACTCTAACAAGGCAACGTCTGCTGATACCTGCTGAGGGAACAAGTGAGACATCACCATGATGTTAGTGCTGCGTTATGGCTGGCTTAGGGATTTGGAGACACCAATGGTTTATAATCTCGAAATCTTCTTTGGGTAAAATAGGCTGTCTTACCTTCATAAATATCAATTTTATGTCCACAATTGGAAAATAAATCAGTATGTTCAAACCATTGTTACTTTCTGTAATAATCCTTTTTGCTTTATGCTACAGATCAATTGCTCAATACCTGATTGAATGCCTTCCGTGTTGCAATACTGTGTGAGGTTCTGAAGGACATACAGAGAAGCAAAGAGGGATGCTTCTTGCTTTCTCCTTTCTTCCTTTCTTCCTTTCTTCCTTTCTTCCTTTCTTTCTTTCTTTCTTTCTTTCTTTCTTTCTTTCTTTCTTTCTTTCTTTCTTTCTTCCTTCCTTCCTTCCTTCCTTCCTTCCTTCTTTCCTTCCTTCCTTCTTTCTTAAGATTTATTCATTTATTTTATGTATGTGAGTACACTGTAGCTGTACAGATAGTTGTGATCCTTCATGTGGTTGTTGGGGATTGAATTTTTAGGACCTCTGCTTGCGCCAGTCAATCCCGCTAGCTCTGGTCAACTCTGCTCACTCCCGCCCAAAGATTTATTTATTATTATATCTAAGTACTGTAGCTGACTTTTGACACACCAGAAGGAGGCATCAGATCTCATTAAGAGTGGTTATGAGTCACCATGTGATTGCTAGGATTTGAACTCAGGACCTTTGCAAGAGCAGTCAGTGCTCGTAACCTGCTGAGCCATCTCGCCAGTCCAAGGGATGCTCTCTCCATGTGCTCATGTGAGTGGCTGGGTTTAGGCTCTTTCATAGGTGGTTGCTAGTTAAAGTCATGGATGGTTAGGTTTCTAATTCCATTCTGTAGAGGTGGGATCTGATACTCAAGGGGGTCGAAGTAATAAAAGTACTAGTGATAGCTGGCAAAGTCTGAGTTTTTTAGTCAATTTCTTTCTTTTTTTTTTTTCTTTTAGGATAATATTACTGCTGAAGCACAAGACTATCTATCTATCTATCTATCATCTATCTATTTTGGGGGGGGGTCTTTTATGACTCTAAAGTATTGTTCTCCAGTGTGTCATGTCAGATGCCTTTTGTTTTTGTGGCGGAGAAACAGGTGGTTAACATATTATTCAAGACAAGGCCCTACATAATTAAATGCCAAGTTGCCACCAACTACATATATTAGGGAGGCTCAGCAAGGAGAGGTAGCGGTGCTGGCTGATGGGGGGGACAATATTTCAAAGAAGGATGAATGGAGTTGGTGTGGGCCGAGAGAAGGCAGGCCACTGAAAGCAACCACAGATGGCAGGTGGGCAGAAGCTCAGAGGTGTGAGCAGAAATGGGGGTTTGGAGCCAGAGCGGAGAGGAGCATGCTGTCAGCATTAACATCAAGAGGATGTTTGATCCTCAATAAAGGAATCAGGAATAGCAGGAAGTAGGGCCCCCTCGTAAGCTTGTAAGCAGGATCTGTGTGATGCTTAGCATGGCTCTGAGTGCAGCTGAGCCGTGAGTGCCAAGAAAGCTTGGTTCATTCACTCTCCCCATCCCGCAGCATCTGTCTTGTGATGGATGGTAGCTTCCTAGTCCTCCTGGACAAAGCAGCAACCGTATTCCTTCTAGATGGCTTGAAAGACTCTCAGTGTCTCCCAGCTTCAGTGTGATGTCTAAGTGGTCCAGAGCACATCTTTCTGAGTGCTGAGCCTGGAGGTTGGTGATTCCATGGCCATTTCTTGCCAAGGGTTGTTCTTTCAACCTTGCTGATTAGAAATGCACCTGGAAGGAGCATGGTATGTTCAGAGAGGCCTGCTGGCCACTTGGTCCCAGAGATCCTATTTCAACTTGAGATGTAAACCTATGTTGTTCTGATAAAATTGAAACTAAATGTACTTGGTCTTTTAGGTTAATAGGTTGGTGGCTGAGGGTAAAATGAAGAAGAGGAAGAGGAGGGGGAAAAGGCTGGGATGCTGGCCATGCCCATTCTTGGGTGTAGAAGCATCTTGAGGCTTCATTGTCCAGATAATTTGATTTGCCTCTTATAGGGAATGAGAAGTTGTGCTTGTAGCCCTAAGTTAAAAAAAAAAAAAGATTTATTTCCTTGTAGTTTTTAAGATTTATTCATGTATAAACGTTCTCTATTTGCATGTATACTTGCATAACAGAAGAGAGCCTTAGATCCCATTACAGATAGTTGTGAGCCACCATGTGGTTGCTGGGAATTGAACTCAGGACCTTTGGAAGAGTAGCCATTGCTTTTAACTGCTGAGCTGTCTCTCCAGCCCCTTATTTCATTTTATTGATAGGTATCGGTGAATGGGCATGTGCATCTGAGTACAGGTGACCATGGAGGCCAGAAGTGCCTGTCAGATCTCACGGAGCTAGAGTTCTAGGTGGTTGTGAGACGCCCCACATGGATGCTGGAAACCAAACCTGGGTCCTTTGCAAGAGCAGCACAAACTCTTGCT